>PVJI01005946.1:10000-91373 GCA_004026765.1 Micronycteris hirsuta
CGGTTTATGGAATTAGAACTTGTCAATGTCACTCAACATTTTTGACGTGGGTGGGATGAAAAGCCTTGGTTATTTCATTTCACGTGCTATTTATCAGAGGTCATACATTGCGCACTTAGAATGAGCACAGAACAGATGGTCAAGATGTTCCTGCTCTTAATTCATCATGCTGTGTCTGTGAGCCAGTCCCTGGCAGAGGCAATAGATCGTTGCCACAAGTCATAAGATTGGGCTCACAGGACCTGGCTGGTGTAGCTCAGTGGATTGAGCGCAGGCTGCGAACCAAAGGGTCACCAGTTCGATTCCCAGTCAGGGCACATGCCTGGGTTGCGGGGTGGGTCCCCAGTGAGGGCCATGTGAGAGGCAACCACACGTTGATGTTTCTCTCCCTCTCTTCTCCTTCCCTTCCCCTCTCTTTGAAAATAAATAAATAAAATCTTTAAAAAAAATTGGGCTCATAGTATAGCAGTTCACATTAAACAGTTTTCAGAACTGGTTTAACTTCCTGCTAGCATGGGCAGTTAGGAAGCACAGTACTTACTTTTCCCAATTAACAGTGCGAAGTGGAACGACTGCATGGGAATTTATAATTTGACAAAATCAGTTTTCTACAGCAGGAGTAATCAGTCTGCAGCTTCACAAGTAGTAATCGATGATCGAAGTGGCAGGATTCATCCTGAACTATGAACAGTGTGTCCGCTGTATGAGGGGGCAAACTATCAGTACGATTCTCCTCTTTTTAGTTACCCCGCTTCTTTAGAAAAAAAAAAACCCTCCTTGATGTGGAAGTTGAAAGTAGCGAATATACGGAGACTGATCTCTGTCGCTCCCCCCTCCCCCATAGTAGTATTCATTTATTTTCTGTTATATTGCAGTATTCTGACAAGTCCCTGTACACCCAGCTGTGCTTTTACCGGTACATTTTTGATGTGGACTGTGCACTGGAGAAACTTACTACCGATCAAGAGAAAGGTACGTTAAAATACTGTAATTACCTTTGAGTTTAAAGTGGAAATTTGCATCATAAAAGCCAGACCTACTGTGTCAGGCTGTTCACACAGCATCACACTGCTGTCTCAAAAGCGGGCCGTCGGGGCCTCGTGAGCGCAGGCATCCCCTGCATGAGGGGCGGTGGCGCAGGAATCCCCGGCTTTGGCCCCCACAGCCGGTCTCACATTATTCTCTAGTAAAGCAGGGCTTTTGGGGGAGGAACCGTACAAAAAAGGATTCTTTAAGTGCTATGTTTTGAAAATGCTATTTTCTATAGAGTTTAGTAATTGTAATAAAGTAAGCACAGGCAGCGTGATCATTGGACCTGCAAAAACCAGATATTAGCACAAAAGAAAAAAAAATAGACCTGGAGTATGTCTGTGCTGTTCACCAAAAGCCTAGGTTCACTTTGCAAGAGAGGGATGGAGTGGAGTTCTTTCATTGATTCCATCCTATGAGAGCACGTAGGGGTGTCGGCCCAGACGCTCAGCTGCTGCCGGTAACCTTCACACGAGACTTGCAGGCACTGTAGGGCTTAATGGGTCTGGGAAAGGCTTTGTTACATAACTTAAAGTATTTGAAAATGTCATGACAAGTACATATTTTTTTTTCTTCCTAGCTGAAAGTCACATTGACAACTTTTCTATTACCTGTAAAAAATAAAAAAGGCAGATTTACACATTTTTCTTATTAGTTCCTTACAGAGTGTTTATATTGTTCGTCGGGGAATATGAATTCAGCGTGTTGTTGGTCAGTATTTGGGCGGGAGGCAGCCTCGAGAGCTTATAGAAACCTATAAATACTGCTGGATTTTCTCACGTAAGAATCCCCATGCCGCTCTTGATTTGGTCTTAACGGTTTGCATTTCTCGTCATAATTGACTTCCGTTTTCCCATCCACAAGATGGGGTAGAAATTATTTTTTTCAATGCCTTATGTGTTTTTGCTGTCCTTGAATATAAAACACTTCGTGACTGATGGAGTATTTGGTTCTGATATTAGTGTCTTGTCTTTAGATGTTCCAAGATCTTGGACTGTCTCCACAATGTGTTTTAAGCGAATGGGTAAAATTTATATGGAGAAAAAATTCCTTCTGTCCATTAATAACTAGATTTTCCCACTTCCATTCATGGCTGGTGTCTAGCCCGTGTTTACTTGCAGTATTAATAGCTCTCTCTCTTTCCCCCAGGGACATTTCCTTAAGGCATTATGAGCTGAGAGAATTAAGTACAGATTCTCTGATGCGTACATTGTCTATTTCTACCGGGTTTGTTACCTCTTTCGGAGTGCCGGTGTAGTAGAACTTGTTCCCCCTTTCTCAATCTAGCCATCCCAGATTGTTCCCCAGGTGTTCTTAGGCTCTGTGGGGCTAGACTCCTCTTCCAGACATCTCCAAAATTCTTATATGAGGGTCTGAATCAGTTTTCAAAAGTCTGGTGACACTCAGAGCCATGTAGGAGTGACCTAGAAAGTCACTGGAGACTTGCCCTGGCTTTTTAGAGAACATTAAGAAGTGTTCGTTCCTGTCCCCGAAAATACGAGGGGATAGAGCAGATACTTGGAAGCTTCTCGCTTGGCCAAAGAGGGATAGTTGTTGACAGAACCTGTGTACTTACATGATTTACGGTAGTTCCATTTTACATGTTTCAGAATAGGGACCCTTTTTTTGTTGTTGACTTCTGATGAATACACTGTCCAGGAGTTCAGGGCCAAAATGGCACTAAGTGAATTATTGATGGGTTCTTTTACATGTCAGAAGGCTAAAGAAAACACAGCAAGAGAAAGGTACAAAATGTATGTCTGATAGAAGGAACGCCACATAATGTTCCACAGCTTTTTTTTTTAATGGGATTTTAATTATTGGAGCTATTTTCTCTTTGAGCTTACTTCTGCTTATTTATTATTACTAAATTGCAGTTTCGGAATGAGTGGATTAGCTGAAATTCCCTTGTTCGGGGTGTTTTCAGATCCCTCAGTAATGCTTAGTGGTGTTAGGGTATTCGTTAGTGGTTGGATATAAACTGAATCGCTGGGTCATGTTTACCTGTGGTCCTACCAAGTGACATCTGAAAAGCTCTCTCTTCACAGTCACCTGGGGGCATGTAAAAATCTGAATCCATGGATCCTATACCCAGAGATTCTAATTTGGGTATGAGGTAGAGTTTAGGGAGTTCAGCTTTTTGGAAAGTCGCCCAGACAATTCTGACATAGAGCCGGGTGTGAGTACGCCTGTCCTGGACACTCTTTTTTTTTTTTAAAGATTTTTATTTTATTATTTTAGAGAGAGGGGAAGGGAGGGAGAGAGAAAGGGAAAGAAACAGCAATGTATGGTTGCCTCTCACATGGCCCTCACTGGGGACCCGGCCCGCAACCTAGGCATGTGCCCCGACTGGGAATCCAACCAGGACCCTCTGGTTCCCAGCCCACGCTCAATCCACTGAGCTACACCAGCCAGGGCTAGGGCACTCTTGAACCCATCCGTTAGACGGTTTCTAAATACAAGAGAATTGAACATAGGCTGTAGTCCACCGGGAACAATTGGAGAACAGGAATATTCTTAGAGTCATTAGGCGAACAATGACAGGGGAAACTTCCATAAATGTAAATTAATCTAACATGCATAAAAATCACTCCTCACTTTGTAAGCTGGAGGGAAATTGCTCTCTTCCGACTTGCTGTTCAAGGACGACTTGCTAGAAAAATGAATGGAAAATCTGTGAGATCCAGAGGGCAAGTCTGTTCCATTTGGACCAAAGCCAGAATGCCCGTAGATATTAACATCAAAAGTCCTGTGAAAAGTGACAGTCGTTCCACACGCTTATATTACTGAGAATGGAATCTTAGTGTCGTCTGTCAACGGTGCCCTGAAACCGGCGCAGGAACTGTTTACCGTCGGCTCTCCTTTGCTGTCAGCACCTAGCAGCATTTCCTTCACTGAGATTGTTTTACCATTTCCATTATAAAGCCCGTATTTTAGGGTTGTAACTGGATGGCAGTTTTAATTTTTGTTTGAAACTTGGCAGTTTGACTTGGGAAAAACACATACAAATTATTTGAAAGAGGTTTATTTATTGTTACCGTGCAAAATAGCTCTTGTCAAAGCTTTTTTCCTGTGCCTGGCTTTCAAATGAAAGTGAACAGGCCATTAGTCCATAATGTGAATTAACCCAATTTGGTATTTTCCCCTTTCCTTTAAAACGGTAAAGGACTGTTACTCACTTTGGTGAAGTGTTTACTGTCTGTTCACTGTAACTACGTAATATTTTTAAACTCTTATTTCTGCGTGACTTTTACATTGTTGTTATAACTGCTCCAGAATGTAACAAGAAGGCATAATAGATCCAGAGGAAGTTTTAGAGGAACATGGTGGCAATGTATGAAGTAAAAAGCCATTTCCACAATAGCAGCACATTATGGTCCCATATGACTGCCTCATCCCATGGGGCCTTGGCCTAAGTAGGGATAAGTGAACAGTTTGGGGAAGACTTGAATCGTCTTTGCCCAGTAGTCTCAATAAGTCTGCTTTTAAAATGCAGGAGGAAAAAGGAATCTTTTCTCAGCTGAGCCTTTTTCACTTATTTTGGGCAACGAGAAAAACAATACATTGTATATTTCCTATTACGTGTTCAGGGCCACCCCGGATGGCAGAGGAACAAAGGTAGCCAAGGCCCTGCCCTGGAGGAACTTCAAGTCCACTGGAGACAGTCAGGTTCAGCAACAGCTAAGTGTGATAAACCACCAATGTGGTCAAATGGTTTTGGAAGTAAAGAGAGAGAGCCACTGGCCCTGGCTGGGTAGCCCAGTTGGTTAGAGGATGGTCTCAAAACGCCAAGGTTGCAGGTTCGATCCCTGGTCAGGGCACATACAGGAATCAGCCAATGAATGCATAAATAAGTGGAACAACAAATTAATGTCTTTTTTATTCTCTCTCTCTCTCCTTCCCTCCCTCTCCCTCTTCCCCTCTCTAAAATCAATAATAAAAAAAGAGGGGGGCCACTAACTGCCTTTTTAAATAGACGTTGTTGTTAGAGCAGCTTTAGGTTCACAGCAAAATTAAACGGAAGGTACAGAGGTTTCCCATGTACCCCTGCCCCCACATATACACAGCCTCCCTCATTATCAACATCCCCCTCGAATGGGACATTTGTTAACAGTTGATGAACCTGCATTGACACATTATCACCCACAGTCCATTGTTTCCTTAGGGGTCACTCTTGGTGTTAGCCATTGTGTGAGTTTGGTCAAATGTATAATGGCATATATCACCATTATCGTATCATAAAGAATGGTTTCACTGCCCTAAAACTGTGCTCCTCTTACTTGTTCTCCCTTCCCCCAACCCCTGGCAACCATTGATCTTTTTTTATATATATATATTTTTTAAAGATTTTATTTATTTATTTTCAGAGAGAGGAGAAGGGAGGAGAGAAAGAGCAATGTATGGTTGCCTCTCACATGGCCCTCACTGGGGACCTGGCCTGCAACCCAGGCATGTGCCCCGACTGGGAATCGAACTGGGACCCTCTGGTTCCCAGCCCGCGCTCAATCCACTGAACTACTCCAGCCGGGCCCATTGATCTTTTTACTGTCTCCATATTTTGCCTTTTCTAAAACGTTATGTGCAACTGACCCAGGAACAACAACACAGGTCAGGGGTGCTGAGCACCCCCCCCCCCGCACCCCTCTCACAGTTGAAAATCTACATATAACTTCTTACATCCCCAAGACTTAGCTACTAGTTGCCTACTGTTGACTAGAAGCCTACCACGAACAGAAGCAGTCAATGAACATGTATTTTGTGCATTTCAAACCCGTGTGGTTCCAGGGTCAGCTGTAGTTAGAATCAGACATATGTTGCCTTTTCACATTAGCTGCTTTTACTTAGTAAGATGCATTTTAAGTTTCCTCTGTGTCTTTTCATGGCTCAATAACTCATTTCCCTTTAGCACTGAATAATATTCCATTGTCTGAGTGCACCACAGTTTACCCATTGACCTACTGAAGGACATTTTGGTCCTTTCCAAGCTTTTGGCAATCGTGAATAAAGCAGTGATACATATCTGTGTGCAGGTTTTTGTGTGGACATAAATTTTCAACGTCTTTGGGTAAATGCCAAGTAGCGTGATTGCTGCAGCTTATGGTAAGGGTACGTTTCGTCTCGTACGAAAACTGCCAAACGGTGTTCCAAGGCGGCCGTACCACTTCACGTTCCCACTGGCAGTGAGCGAGCGCTCCTGCTGCTCCACAGCCTCGCCCGCATTTGGTGTTGTCAGTGTTGCAGACTTTGGCCCTTCTGATAGGGGCGCAGTGATATCTCACTGTTGTTTTACCTTGCGTTTCCCTGATGGCATATGATATGGAGCATCTTTTCGCAGGATTATTTGCCATTTGTTTATCTTCTTCGGTGAGGTGTTTTTGCCCCCACCTTTTATCGACTTGTTTGTTTTCTTACTCTTGTGTTTTAACAGTTCTTTGTTATGTTTTGGTTAACAGCCCTTTATTATTATGACACTGAGTAAGAGCTGTTGATGTCTTTTGCAAGTATCTTCTCCCACCTTGTGGCTTACCATTTTATTCTTTGAACACTAATTGCCATTTCACTTTGGTGTTGGAACTTTATTCCTAAAAAAGCAAAAACAAACAAAAAAAAAAAAACAAGCCACTTTTTTTCCCCCCTGTTCCTATTCTCTTACCAGCTGCTTGTCTCCTCTTATTCTGTGCCATCTATTTGTAGTAAGCCGGTATATGAGTCTGCTATGCCAGCCATAACAGTACCACAGACCGGGGAGCTTAAACAACAGAAATGCATTCCCTGGCAGTTCTGGAGCCTCAGATCAAGGTGTCAGCAGGGTTGGTTTCTTCTGAGGCCCCTCTCCTTGGCTTGTAAATGGTTCATCTTGTCCATCTTCACGCGGTCCTCCCTCTGTGTGTGTGTCCTAATCTCTTCTTACAAGGACAGCAGTCCTATTGGTTTAGGTCCCACCCTGGCGACCTCATTTTAACTTAATTCCCTCTTTAAAGGCCCAATCTCCAAATATGGTCACAGTCTGAGGTACTACGGGTTAGGAATTCACCCCCCCCATTCAATATGAATTGGTGGAGGAACACAATTCAGCCCCTAACAGATGGTCTTTGTGGGTTTTTCTATAAACCCCTTTGAACATGTTGCGTTTGTCTCTGCCAGAATTGAAACACCAGGATTTAGAGCTCTGTGTTGAAGAAAGGAATCAGAGCTGCAGGATAAAGGTTAGCAAAAACACGGTGCTTTAACCTTGGCCAGACGAAAAGCATCTGTTAGGTAGCTCAGTTTCTCAGTGGAGTCCCTTTAGGCCTAAGAAGGACTATTTTTCAGGTCAGCCCTGTCTCTTGCAAAGGGATGCAGGCAGCCTAGAGGGCCCAGCCCACTGAGCAGCACCTGTCAAGTTGCTCTGCTCCTCGCCCCTCTCAGCCGCCCCTCTCAGCCGGAAATGTCGCAGTCACCTCCCCTTTGTTCCCACCTGCTTGCCGTTCCTGTTTTTTCTTAAACTTTTCCATTCCTTGCTCTTCTGTCTTTTCTCTATGCTGATGGGAACATCTACAGGCACGTGTTGTTTTCATTCATGTCATCCAGAACTGGGTTGTCCCTTTGTAAGGTACTTCATAGTTCTTCTCATCCTTTCAAATGTCTAGTACAGGCCCTCGCAACAGCCTTATGAGGTAGCAATGGATTGTGCCGCATTGTGTTAATGAAGAAATTGAGTTATATAATACAAGCTCAGCATCCTCATAGCACCCTGTGAGTGCCGTTCTCACAGAGCTTACTCTGAGCTGTTTTTTATTTATTTATTTATTTATTTTAGAGAGAGGAGAAGGGAGGAAGACAGAGAGGGAGAGAAACAGCAATGTATGGTTGCCTCTCACATGGCCCTCACAGGGGACCTGGCCTGCAACCCAGGCATGCGCCCTGACCGGGAATCGAACCGGGACCGTCTGGTTCCCAGCCCGCGCTCAATCCACTGAGCTACACCAGCCAGGGCTACCCTGAGCTGTTTTGACTTTCTCTTCCATTGAGTTCATTGGGGCAGAGGGTTGTGTCTCGTTTACCTGTGCTTTGCCCATTGGAGCCAGCTTGTTAAATTTTGTTGAAAGAATTTTTAGTGGAAAATAAGGCCACACAAGTGACTTCAAGAATTTGGGAGGAATTAGTCCTGTGAAGCAGTTCTGTCCATGAATGGAGGGCAGTGTACAGTAAAATTCTAGAACCTCCTATATTGCTTGGCTTGACCCAAGTGTGCCATCAATTAATGCCGCCTAAGTTCTTGGACATTTTCAGGTTTTGGTATCTGTCATTTCAACTCTGTGAGTGATACTAAAGACAGGTGACATAGTGTCTCTCATTTTGCTGGTGCCGACTTTGAATTGAATCCAGAATCCAAAGAATGTCCACTTAACTAGTAAGTGAGCCAAGCTGACTGCCCCTCACCCACACAGATACAGGGCCCTGTTTTCTGCTCACCATCAGCTAAATAGTCCACTCATGAAGTGGTAATAATTGTTTCCCTTTGTGGAAAGTGGGGGCCTACAAGAGAGACAACAGCTAGTACTGAAAAGCACAGGAATCTTTAAGAAGTGGGGTTTTTTTTTAGCCAGAAAATAAGATTTTTATAGAAGAAATTATGCTGTAGTGTATATGGATATTTGAAGCTTTCTGAGAGTCTCAAGACAGGTGCTTTTCAATGTTAAGTATTTCTACTTTTATTTCCTGAACTGCTAACACGAAAGCAGGAGAGTTTCATCACTGCTAGAAGTAGTACTGAAGTAAAAGTAGCAGAGAGCCCCTGGAGTCCTTTCAGAGCCAGTCGACATTCTTAGAATTTACTTTGTGAAAACCTCACAAGGCATTAAAAAGAAGGCTGTGTCAGAGCCTCTCTGGTCCCGTTCTTCTTTTGTCCCTTTTTTAAGCCCATGGGTTTCTTTTTTGAAAAAGTCATTGCAGGTTAGAAATGAGCCTTTTCTCTGTTTTTAAATAACTGGTAACAGGTAAAACACACACAAAACAATTCACACCTATCATTGAACATATAAAAATGAAGGTAGAAATCCACTCAGCACCAATTCATGCTTAAAATTTTATTTTTCCTAATTGTGAAAAAATTTCTGTAGAAAAACACGTTCTGAAATGGGTAACCAACTATTTTTCTTTTTCTCATTTTCTTTCAAATAAAAGCAATCCGAGGCTTGTGTTAAGTTATTCCTTTGATTAAGTGAATTTTTAGCATAGGAACCAAAACATTGGGACAACTGTAATAGAATAACAAAAAAAAACAATTTAGCAGACCATAGTTAGCTATCTGTTTATGATTAGGAAGTGATTGTGGAAACAAAGAATTTTGATAATAGAAAAAGTAGCTCACATAATCCCAAGCTTCTGGTGCTTTTTGTTGTTGATGTTATTGTTAGATATTGTATAGTTTCAGTCTTGTTTAAAAAGATTTTATTTATTTATTTTTAGAGAGAGAGAGGAAGGGAGGGAAAAAGAAGGAGAGGGAAACATCAATGTGTGGCTGCCTCTAGCACACCCCCTACTGGGGACCTGGCCTGCAACCCAGACATGTGCCCTGACTGGGAATTGAACCTGTGACTCTTCAGTTCACAGGCCCACGCTCAATGCACTGAGCTACACCAGCCAGGGCCTTATAGTTTTAGTCTTTTAATGACTTAAGGAAATTCTGACAACATAATGTTAAAGTCCAAAACTAAGTAACTGTTATGATTCAGATCTGTAGTTTATATGCAAGGTGGAAAAATTAGTTAGAAACACTATAATTATTTACAGTTGTTATCTCTGCATGGATTATAATTCTTATTTTCTCCTTTATACTTGTATGTACTTTCAAAGTTATCTAATCTGAGCATGTCTGCTTTTACAACAAGAAACAAATTATCAGCACTGAAAATTTACAAAGAAATATTCTACTCGCGATAATTCTTTAAATAACTTAGCAGTTAAGGGAGAAAATCATACACAGATGACCGCAAACAAGCTTTTTTTCTCCATGCCTTCTTTTTTTTCCAAGACAAACCAAAGACCTTGTTACTCAGAGTGTGATCAGTATACCAGCAGCCTAGGCATCACCTGGGAACATGTTAGAAATGCAAAATAGCAAGCCTTCCCCAGACCCACTGCATCAGCATCTGCATTTTAACAAGATCCTCAGGTGATTCCTAGAGACGGAAAGTTTGGGAAACACTGATCCAAGGCACTCTCCCTTATTAATGTCTAAGGCCCACTTCCCTTTCATTCATCCATTGATCAGAGGCATCCTCTTGGTAAATTTTAAAAGGATAAATGTGCAGCCTACAGAAGGCCTCCCCAGATTTAGAATTGGTATGACAACTTAGTCTTTTGAAATATATTCTGAAGTTAAGCTTAAGAATGTAATGGCCTAACTAGGACAGGAGCAGGGCGGGGCGGGGGGAGGTGCAAAACACGAGTTCTTCCAGTTTGTTTCTTCTTAACTAGAAGGAACAAGGGAGAAGTACAGGAGGGTTTTCAAAATGGCTTTCAGCTTCTGAAATTAGTGGCTGATAACAGAACTGGAACGCATTTCTACACCCACTTCACGTAAGGACCGCACTCTACGTGCCCAGGGTAAAGTTTCACCCAGTCACCGTGTTCTAGGCCTCGTCACGACATTGCTTTAGCTGATTTGGGAGGCTTTCAAGACATTGACCTAGATTTTTTTGGACATGCAAACAAGATTCTGTTTCTTATTTCGCTACCAAGAAGTTTCCTTTGGAGTTTACTTTTCCTGCTGTTGCTGACTTCTCCGTTCTGTTTTTACGCTCCGAACAAGAACAATAAAGTTGATGTTCTCCGATGGCAACATGGAGCCGCTTCACGCAGCTTTGTTTTCACCTGTCTGAATACTGCCAGTTTTGTTTTTGTCTTGTGTTTTCACTACAGATGGCTTTACGTTGTGACAAAAGAGAAACCACAGTTTTCAGGAAATTGTCACTCTAGTCGCTTTGCCCATAGCGGAGGTGTGCTGGCTTTGTGCCTTTTCCGTCCTCCTCTTTAGGATGGCTGAAGTAGTATGTGAAAGGGGCCATCTATTCGGGCAGCAAACTCTGGATTCTAATCACTGCCTTTCTTTAAGCCCATTTCTGTAAATATGCACTCAACTTTTGCACTTCAGTGGTCTTCTAGGCATGCTGTGATAACAGATGTGTTATTAAGTTTTATAAACTCTTTTCCTGTTTTGTCTTTTAAGTGGCAGGTTCCTTGTCTCCTTTGTAGTGACAAGTACAGCGACACAACAAGGACACCAGTGGTGCAGTGTCCAGGTGATAATGCTACGGTTGGTGGTCTTCATCTGCAAAACATTTTGTCATTTTCTGAGTGTAGAGAGTTGTGAAAATCTGATAAGATTTTTTTTCCATGTACTTTTGAAAAATATACTCCAATCACCGGTGAGGGAAAAATATTAAGCAATTTTCAAGCAGTTAGACCATAATGTGAGCTAATCACTTTATTTTGAAGAAAAGCATTTTTTAAACCATTGAGCTAGTGAATTTACTTTAAAATGTATTGTGCTTACACAGTACATGGTTTTATTTCCATCATGTTTTTTACTACATAATTATACATCTTAATTACGTAATTACTGTCATAATTATTATGTAATTGCATGTACTTCCACTAATTACAAAATCAGGAAGTGTAATTATCTAGTAAAAACTTTATGAAATTTCATGCACTAAAATTACCTAAAAGGCTATTCCAGTGGTCTCCTGGAAGGCATTCCATGCTTAGCCTTAGTCCTGACTTTAGTTTAGAACTTGAACTCAGAGAGGCAGAATAAGTACAACAACCATAAACAGACCAACACTAAATTGAATGTTGTGATATAGGTAAGTTGGCCCTTGTTCCTTATGAACTAAAGGCAGGAAGCACTTGAATTGGCTGTGATTATGGAGTTGTGATGAGAATAATACGTTTGATGTGTAGGTATTAGAAAAACTTTCAATGGAAAAGGCAGTTCTTGCTTAGGAAAAACTTGATTACTAGAATTGACAGTCAAGGCATTTAGGTTTCGAAGCAGCCAGGCCTTCTGTAATTCTATAATGTGAGTAGCTGATTTAGCTATCTCTGCCTTTAAAAGCCAAATAATAATAATATTATTTAAAATTCTGTTTCCTTAGTTTGAAAAGGGCTTTTTGTTCCAGTTTGTGTTCATATTTACTAAGATAGGAGCTAACGTATTAACAGAGCATAATCTTTTTCTACTGCTACTTGATGCTCCTTGGTGCCAGAAGCAGCTTTTGAGACATAAACATACATGCACAAACATGTAACATCAGACCCTAAATAAAGACAGAAGGTTTAATTCAATAAAGCTATGATTCCTTTACGATTCAGAACGACATACAAATTGCACAGTAAAACAATAGTCATGGCAGCAAATTAGATATGACATCTAAATTACACTACAAAGAGAAATACCAGAACCATTTTTGGTCTGCAGGAGTCTATTTTAGCCCTGGTTTAAAATCCAGTCTAGAGAATGCTTTATTGTCTAAGTGGGGTAATGTTGTATAAGACTAATTGCAGAGGTTGGTTGAATTAATTGCAGATTAATTAGGAGGAAAGGGCTTATAATATTCATGGCAGCGAAGAGAGACAATCCTTTAAGTATCATGATAGCTATAAGTTTTAGGAATGTTAACATCGATATTTATATAACATATGTAATGATCCGTTTTAACATGACCTAAATAAAGGGTTAGATGGAGTTTTACTAAATGCTCTTCCCCCCACATCTAGTGCTTTTCACTAGAAATATATTGGATCAGCTACTTAACATGTACACCAGCTATGTCTTTTAAAAATGCAGCCTTAAACATTAGAAGGTCTGTAGTCCTAGGAGCAAGTAACATTCTACAAGAAACACTCTGTGGCTTTATCACTTATGGACTTTGTGGCTTTTTAAAATTGTCTAATTAGTGATAAATGTGACTTTTTAAAAGTTCATGAAAGATATGAAAACCCAACCCCACTTGCCTCAAGCACATCAGAGGATTTATAGTCATCTAGAATTGTTGCATGCGCTCAGGGATATTTGGGATTGAAACGGATTTCGTCTGACCCTAGTATTTTTCTGTAGTGCTTTGAGATTATTCTTAACTTGGGTATCCTTTTCCTCTTGAGAATCTTTGCTCTTTGCTCATTTACTTAGCCCAGAATTTGTCTCCATCGTTTCTTTTTCTTTTTTCTTTTTTTTCAAAGATTTTATTTATTTACTTTTTAGAGGGAGGGGAAGGGAGAGAGAAAGAGAGGGAGAGAAACATCAGTGTGTGGTTGCCTCTTGTGCACCCCAACTGGGGACCTGGCCTGCAACCCAGGTACGTGCCCTTATTGGGAACCAAACTGGCGACACTTTGATTTACAGGCCAGCACTCAGTCTACTGAGCCGCACCAGCCAGGGCTGTTTCCATCTTTTTTTTTTTTTTTTTTTAATTTTATTTATTTATTTTTAGACAGAAGGGAATGGAGGGAGAAAGAGATGGGGAGAAACATCAATGTGTGGTTACATCTCATGTGGCCCTCCTGGGGACCTGGCCTGCAACCCAGGCATGTACCCTGACTGGGAATCGAACCAGCAACCCTTTGGTTCGCAGCCCACGCTCAGTCCGCTGAGCCACACCAGCCAGGGCTGTCTCCATCATTTTTTATTTGCCTTTATCTGTTTTGATAACATTTCATCTCAGAAGTGTTTGTGCTTCCTGAAACAGCACTTAACCTCTAATATGTGTTCTTAATGTTTTGCTTTTGTTCTTTTACCAATTGCATGGCTGTATCAGAATAGCCTTTAATGATGAAAAGGTAAGTGTTTCTGCTTAGTGCTCGCCTTTTGAATTACAGTGCAGATTCAATTTTTTGAGTGGACTTAATGTTTACACTGACTGGGTTTTTGTTCTGTTTTGCTCTTTTTTTTCCTTGCTTTTCATATAAATTGGCATGGTTTCATTATCCTCTGTAATTATTTAAATGTTTAAAAATTATCTAAGGGATTGTGTCCTTGTGATATCTCCACTTACCCAGCAGCCCCAGGCCCAGATCTGGTGTAGATTTGCACGTGATTAGCCAGTGCCCGTTTATTATTTTATGCCATACTATCATGTCCATAGAATAGGTGGCCCGCCTCATAGCCAGAGAACACTCATTGTCGATTTCACTCATTCTTAGAATACTTCGTCCTCTAGTTGTCATGAATTTATTCAGAGCCATTAGCATTCTCCTACCTTGTGGCCAACAGGACGGCAACTATGCTGAATTAGTAGCCTGTCATTGAGTTCAATTGAATTAACGTTGATTGCATTCTCTCCATTAAAGCCCCTGGGAAACCTTTATCCCCTTGGTCTGTGAGCCGTGCTCGCCTTAGCACCATCCTTAAAGCTTAAGGCTTAAACCAGCTGTGCTCACAAAAAGATAGGTTTGCTGGCTATTTAGACATCAGTGTACTTTTCTGGTTTTAAGAAATTACCGTACAACCAAAATTACAAATAGAATAAAAAAAGAAAAAAACAGGTCTGTGTAAGTCTGATTTTCTGTTTCTCCCTTCTCCACATCCCACCCCCCAAAATTCATTCAGCCAGTGTTTGTTGAATAGTATGTACAGGATACAAGTATAAGCAAGACCTGGCTTTAGAGGTAATAATATATCTGATTGTTTTCCTATTCCTGCATTCACCTCTAAGCACCTACTTTTTGTCGGACTTTACTCTTTGTGGAGAACATTCACATCCGTTATCTTTTACTTTTCCCATTGGATAGGGGCAGTTGACATTTCTCAGATGAAAAAACCACCTCAAAGAGATGAAATGAGCCTCCCGAGGTAACAAAGCTGGGGGGGGGAGTGGGAGTGCCCAGCATTCTTTCTTCTGTGTCACTGCCACCCTGTTCTTAATCTAGTGGGAAAGCTTCAACCTGAGGGAAATCAGTTTAATGCACGGAAAGGGTGTGAAGTGCCGTGGGGTTTCCATGGATAGCTGAGGGAAGGAGTCCTGGTGCAGATGGAATCTCAGGCCTTGAAGAGTGAATGAGATTTTAATAGGCACAGATGCACTCATGTAGTTTGAGAGTAAGATTTGTCTTTCTCGCTATTCTCTGAGTGCTCTATTCCTCATCTAGGTTTTATAGATCAAAAGAACCTCCTTTGACAAATGCGTGATGATTTTAAATCATATCTGAATTGAAGGTTTAATCAAAAAGTGCTTATTAAGAGGCTGGCCTTTGTGAAGCTGTAAAACCAAGACTGGAAGCCGGAAGGCTGTTCTCTCTTCACTCCCCACTGTAAGCCGTGGTGGTACTTTGAAAGAAGTTGACTCCTTCCTGCAGGATACATCTGTCAGAAGTGTATCAAAGTGTTTTCCTATCTTAAATAATTTAACTCAGCACATGATAATGTAAGTATTTTGACATGAAAATGTTACATACTGTGATTTATCCACTTATCTTAAAACAGAAGTCTTTAACTTTAAAAGAAAGAAGTATGGTGAGACAAAACAAACAGAAATAGGAATGAAAAGAAATCAATGACAGACCAAATGAGTTTATTGAGAAGATAAAAATGAAGTCCTACTAGCATTATGACCATAGAATATAAAAATGTTTTACTTGAAACGTGATTCTTTTTATTTTACTCTCATCATGCTGAATATTTAGAATGTAGGACCTATTTATAAAGTAAAATTTTTGTTGCTAAAATCATTCTCATGTTTTATTGGTATATTGTATATTGTCTTACCAAAAATGTAGATGCTGAAAAGTCAGTAAAATGCGAGATAAAAGAGAGGGCCTGAACCTGAGCCCATCCCCAGGGAATTATTCAGTAGAGCACACACTGGTCGCTCTTCGAAGGTTTTATCACTTTCAACAAATGTGCCACCGTAAATTTATTAGTATGCTACAAAGAAATTTTCAAAATAATTAAGACTAAACTACACTTGTCAAAATAAATGAATGAAATACAATTTTGAATCATCCTTCTTCACGTACTGCTCATTTGCATAATTCAGTAACTTCCATGGGAGTCTTTTCAGTTATTGGTGAGAATTAGCAAGGTTCTGCTATTCTGCGTTGCATGGGCGGGAATTATGCTACTGTGTAATTAGCTATTCCAGACATGGACTGACGGGAAACACCAAAGAGCACAGCAAAATCTAAAGAGACAAGGCAGGGGATCTAAAGACAAGAGACAATCAAAGACACCCAACAAACTCAAGCTGGTAGACCACAGGGAATTTTGAATGAAGCCTCTTAATTTATTTTGAGAATAAGAAATCAGTAGTATGAGAGAAATCTCAACAAGATTAGCTGACTAAGCCTACTTTAAAAAAAAATATCTCTATAGTGTATGGTGCGCCAGGTTAACCACTCCTGTTTGTTAGTCCGTATACAGCTCAACAAATGGCTGGCAAAGCCTTTCATGAGTATATAGTGGCATTCCATTCAGCTTTTCACTCTTTGAAGGAGGTCGTTTATATCAATGAGATCTGTAGATGCAAATTGCTCTCCCTATATGTGAGGGGTCACTCCTTTCACAGCAGACTTGCTCATCTCTTTTATAGGGGTTTTGTTATTTTTCTACTGCTCCCAAAGGAATGATGGGAATCACGCCCCCTCTAACCCCCCATCTAACTTAGCCTCCAGATCTTTTCCCTGCAGCTCTGTGAAACTTTTGTGTGCCGATCTTGGGGGTGGGGGGGAAACCAAGCTGTTGGCAGCAGCCTTTAGCCCTGAATCCAGAAACTTTTCCATCACTCAGCGTGAAATATCATCTCTTTAGATTCGCCTTTCTTTCTCACCTAATTCTAAGGAAATCTTCTCATTGCAGCAGAGTGCCACTGCAACGTGCTAGGGCATCTGGGAAATTCTTGGAAGCAGTGTCCTGAGAGTGCCATTTTTTGTTTGGCTTCCCAATGGTAGGAGCTCATAGAAGTTAGAAGGACAGGAATGGAAAGGGATCAATTTAAGGCTTAGCTATGAAGCCCTAACTTATCCCATTACTGAAGTGGAAGGAAAGATAATATTTGTCTTCTGCTTAAGCTGTTAAAGAATCATACAAACATTCCATAGGTTTTAGCCTTAGTGCTCAAGAGTCTTAAGAAGAAGGGGTTTCAGGCACACTGGGTGAGCACTCTGTAAATATTTGTTGTTTTGTTCCTTCCACTGGTGTCTGTTGAGCATCCAGGGCATTGACTTGGGCTCCTAAAAGGAGTGGTGACAAGCTCAGTTCAAGTGTTGGCTTTCCACCGCTTGCTAGATAAGTGACCTTCGGGTATATGGCTTACCCCCGGGCCACCTCATCTGTACAGTTGCCATGAGAAGAGCGTCTGTCTGTCTCATAGGGTCTAAAGAGGGTGACATATAAAAGACCTAGAACAGTGCCTGGCACATGGCACGCGTGCAGTCAATGTCGGTTGGTTTTATTACTTCTGAGAATAACACTTTGTCCAAAGCACTTAGCATTATAGTTACTGTATCTGAAGTGGTTCCTGTGGCCCCTCATGGACCATGTTTTGTTCATATTTGTGTCTCCAGCATCTAGCATAGCAGCAGGCATGTTTTAAATGATTGGTTCTTACTGAATGATTACAGTATGAAAAAAGGCACGGTCCCTACTCTCAGGGAGCTTAAAATCGATCCTGGTAACTGTGTTTTAGTTTTCTTATGTATCAAAATAGCATTCACATCAGAAGTATATGAGAAAAGATGAATTTAATTCTCATTTATAAATACTAATGGAAGGGGTTGAAAGACAAGTAATCATTTTGTTTAGCTATGTTCCTTTGCCGTGTGTTTCATTAACATTAAGCAATCAGTAATAACTCTAGGCTCTTTTCTAGGGAGGGTAGAAAAATGTAGTTGTATTTGTGTGCAGAAAGTCAGCCAAACCAAGTTCCCAGATATGTACCTTTTAGCAGAGTGCTTTTATGTTAATATTTGGAAAGCCTGCCTCAAGTGATGTTGGCCATCTTTTTTTTTTTTAATTTAAATTTTATTTTACAATTACAGTTTACACTTGATATTATTTTGTATTAGTTTCAGGTGGACAGCATAGTGGTTAGGTAATCATATACTTTACAAAGTGTCCTCCCAATATTTCAAGTACCCCCTGGTACCATACATAGTTATTACAATACTATTAACTGTATTCCCTGTGTTAACTGTATTAACTGTATTAACTTATATCACTGCGACTGTTTTGTAACTACCAATTGTGCTTCTTTTTTTTTTTAATATTTATGTATTTATTTTCAGAGAGAGGGGAAGGTAGGGAGAAAGAGAGGGAGAGAAGCATCGATGTGTGAGAGAAACATCAGTTGGTTGCCTTTTGCATGTCCACAACCAGGGACCTGACCCACAACCCAGGCATGTGTCATGCCTGGGAATCAAACCTGCGACCTTTCAGTTCACAGGCCAGCACTGAGTCCACTGAGCCACACCAGCCAGGGCCCAATTTGTACTACTTAATCCCTTCACTTTCTTCACCCAGTCCCCCCACCCCTCTGGTAACCATCACTCTTTCCTCCGTATCTACAAGTCTGTGTATGTTTTATTTGTTCATTTATATTGTTCTTTCGATTCCACATACAGGATGGGGCAAAAGTGGGTTTATAGTTGTGAGAACATGAAACAGAGTTTATTCTTGTTTTACTTTCCATATGAACAACTGTAAACCTACTTTTGCCCCACCCTGTATAAGTGAAATCATAGGGTATTTGTCTTTCTCTGACTGACTTACTCCATTTAGCATAATACTCTCTAGGTCCATCAATGCTGTTACAAAGCATAAGATTTCATTCTTTTTTTATGGCCAAGTAATGTTCCGTTGCATATATGTACCACAGCTTTTTTATCCACTCATCCATTGATGGACACTTGGGTTGCTTCCATTGCTTGGCTATGGTAAATAGTTCTGCAGTGAACATAGTGGTGCATATATTCTTTTGAATTAGTGTTTTGGGCTTCTTTGGATATATTCCCAGAAGTGGAATCACTGGGTCATAAAGCAGTTCTATTTTTAATTCTTTGAGGACCCTCCATGCTGCTTTCCACAGTGGCTGCACCAGTCTGCATTCCCACCCACAGTGCATCACAGTTCTCTTTTCTCTGCATCCTCACCACCACTTGTTGTTTTTTGATTTATTGAAGACAACCATTCTGACCCGTGTGAAGTGATAGCTCTTTGTGGTTTTAATTTGCATCTCTCTGGTGATTAGGGCACTGAGCATCTTTTTACATGTCTATTGGCCATATGTATGTGCTCTTTGGAGAAGTGTCTATTCAGATTAGCATAGTACTTCTTAACAACCAGGATGTACGTTTTACATTTTTTTAAATGACAGGTTCCCACCCTAGCTGGTGTGGCTCAGTTGGTTGGAGTGTCATCCCATACACTGAAAGGTTGTGGGTTCGATTTCCAGTCAGGGCACATACCTGTGCCGTGGGTTCGATCCCTGGTCAGGGCATGTATGGGAGGCAACCAATCAATGTTTCTCTCACATACTGATGTTTTTCTCTCTCTCCCTTCCTCTCTGTCTAAAAGGAATGGAAAAAAAAAATGTCCTCAGGTGAGGGTTAAACAAATAATAATAAATAAAATGACAGGTTCCCAGATGCCACTGCTAGAAATCTGATTCAGTGGGTCTGGGGTGAGGCCCCAGTGGCTGTGTATTTTAAAAAGCTCTTCAGGTGATTCTAATGCACACCCACAGTGTTGAGAATCTCGGAGTTAGTGAGATTCTTCAAACTTTAATATTGCTTCTTGTCAAATATGCATTAAGTTTGACTTTGATATAGAAAGGGAGATTGGGTGGCATCTAGATAACAATTTAACTAGACAGTAGAAAGGAAAATGAAGTCAAACACATGAATTATTTCCTCGATAAAGGAATCATTTATGGTGCTATACGAGCTAATACAGCATCTGGGAATAAAGTGAAGGGAAAAAACAGGCTAGGGCAAGTAAGCAAGAAGAAACTGTGTTCTAGTAATGAGTAAATGGAAGATGCAAAAAAATGCATTTCAACAAAATTGGCTATAAAGCACATGTTATTTTCCCCCATTAACTTACATCATAAAAGTGGGGAAGGGCCGCCGTGGAGGGTGGGGAACCCTTGAAGGAGCCCCAGTGGGTAACTGAGAAGGCATTGAGGTCGAGACCAACCAACCCTGGCGTTTCGGCACCTCTGCAGTTTGGGTTTCTGGGAGCGTTCCCACCCATGTCCTCTTCTGCCTACCTCTGGACCTAAGCAGGGAGGTCCTGGTAGAGCAGCCTTCTGTAGTTTCATATTGCTTGTCTCTAAGGGTCGTAGGACAGGATGGTCATCCTAGGGTCTCTAGAAGGGTACCTCTGGATGCCATGGTCATAGCTTGAGTTTACCTTGGGTCTTCAGGCAGGAGCAATAGCTTGACTGGCCCCACTGCCCAGCTTTGGAGCTTGGGAGTTAGAAAAGAATCTTCGATCACCCTTGTTTCTGGTTGTTGGATTTTAGATCACCCTTTTTTGCCTAGGAGGAATGAGACAGCACCTTTGTGGCCCTCACAGATTAGACTGCCGCCCATGGGTCCCTGAAGGGGCTTTGATGCCTCCATGGGTAGCCATCTCCCTGGGCTCATGAGTTTCCCCTTCCTGCATCATCTGGCTCAACCCAGCCTCTCCCTGTTTGTATTCTGTTCATCCTTTAAGCCTCCCAGCCGGAAGTAATCCCTGTGTCCTGCAGACTCCTGCAGCTCCTGAGTGCTGCCCCTCATGCATCATAAGTGTTTGAGGGAGGGGGCCACGCTTGATACGTTGTTGTATGCTTCATGGCAACTTGCACAAGATAGGAATTAATGTTTTCGAGAATATAGTGGAAACATAATACTTGATGGTTTTTTATAGAATAATGCTTATAGAATACTTTCCAGACTCCATTGTCTTCTCTGTTATTTATTTCCCATTGTACCATCCCATTATATGATAAAATTTTTTCCATCCACGTATATCCATACATTCATCAGACTTTTAGCCCATGCTATCTCCTCACTCCATGTGGACTTAATTTCTCACCTAAATTTACCTACTCTTTGGTAATTCCCAATAGAGTTGGTCTGTGATATCAAGCATCTCCAGGAGATGGCATAAATTCCAGACTAGACAGTTCTTTGTTGAAACCTCTGGATTATAGAAATCAAACCGATGCCCTACTTCAAATGAGGACTGTACCTGCCTAGGCCCCCACCTTGCCCCCCAGAACCTATGGACATAGTACATAGAATTATTAGAGTTGACCATTTTGCTGGTGAGTTTTTCTAGTGATTTGCAAGTCTTGCTCTTTTAATGACCTTCTATCTTTGAATTGCTCCCAGTACTCTAATTTGTTATTAGGTTTACTAGTCTTTATGAGGTCTTGAAATGTCTGGAGGCCACCTCCAGAGAGTTGTCTGAAAGTAGAGCAGAGAGGCTGCTGAGAGACTCACAAAAGACTCTTCTCTCTCTCTCTCCCCCTCTCTCTCTCTCCCTTCTCTCCCCCCCCCCCGCCCCAAGGAACAATGCACTTTTTAAAAATCCTCGCCTGAAAATATGTTTTCGTTGAGAGAGAGAGACAGAGAGATCGATGTGAGAGAGATACATCGGTCGGTTGCCTCCTGTACACACCCTGACCAGGGATTGAAACCGCAACCTACATTTGTGCCCTGACCAGGAATCGAACCCATGACCTTTTGGTGCATGGGATGACACTCCAACCAACTGAACCACCCAGCCAGGGCCAGAAGGCTCTTCTCTTGACTCCCCAGGGACCCTCAGTTGAGCAGCAGGCAGGCTCACATATTGATGGCAATGTTGGTTTGTAAACACTACCGTTCCTAATAGGCTGGGCAAAGAGAGAAAAATTGAGAGAAACTGCATGAAATTTGGAGGTGCCTGTGTAACCTTCGAGACACACTCTAACAGTGGCCCTTATGATTGCAATATGATCACAATATGATTGCAGGAGACTGAAGAAGTTTGAAAAGTCTATTCCCACTTTGCCACTGACTGACTTAGTGGCATGTGCAAAGCATTGTTACTCTTTGATTTGGTTGTCTTCTTTGTTCAGAAACGGAAAATTAATTTCGGGGTGTTTCAATAGCACCCCGAAATTCCTCTGAAAGGAGATCTGGAAGTGTAAAGTACTGTTGCTGTTTTTATGACTAATGTTCTGGTATGATCTGGTTTTATGCCATGTAGTGTACAGATGTTCCTGTTCCTCTCATGGATGAATTGCAAACACTTCCATGTCATTTTGTTTCATTGCATTGATAACAGTTTAACATGTCTTTGTTTTAGCCCCAGTTAAAGTATATGTCCAAAATAGATCTCATTAATAAAATACAATTACCAAATTAAATATATCTATACTACTTTCTATTGTTTTTTTTTTACCTCCTTAAAAACATGGTTACCAGCAACTACTAAATAAGACCTTTAATTACTGCCAATCTTCTCTTGAAAGTAATAGTGCTAATCTTGGGTAGTTTGAACTATAAATGGTATTCAGTACACAGTGGGGTTGTAATGCGATTATGGAGTGTACCAAGTGAGTGATAAATAAGCATAAGAAACCATATATTTGTATTAGAAACAATATCTGAATTATCAACTGAATGAAAAAGCTGCAACTGCTGGTTCCTTGGGTGGTATATGATAAAAATAAACTATAGTTGATTACATTTGGAATAATAAAAATTGTGTGCTTCATATGCAGTAGAGAACCTTTTAAATGTAATGGGCTTTTGAGCAGCATTGAAATTACTGGGAGAATTAAAAGATTGCTTTGCCTTCTGGCATTAAGCTTTCCAAATTAGGATTTTCAAAAAAGACTTCAACTTATTCACCAGTAGAAACTCTCATAAAAAATATTAATAGTTCTCCAGATTTCCAGGAATTTTCTAGTAGAGTGGCAATGAAAAAAGAAAAATATATTCTTTAATTAAAGTAAACCTCGGGCATAAGATCATGCAAGAGCAATATGTATCTAGATAGATTGAGAGATTTTTTAGTTTTCTGGGCATTTGGTTGAAGATGACAAATTATTTTCTAAATTTGTGTTGTTTGTTACCTTAAAGCATTTAAAGTTCATGTGCTTTCTTTTAGTGTTTTATTTTGGTAACTTTAGGAATAACGTTTTAATACTGGGGAGTGGTGATTTATAAAATCAGTAACACTGTGAACTTTATTCCTGTTTCACCATGAGGTACAGTGAGGAGTAAGTTGTGTGCATTTCATCATAAGAGTGTCCTCGGCATGGGGCCACGGAGAAAGAAGTATAGCTAGCTACCATAGGGTCTTAGAAGCCAGGTCATGTAGTAGCAGCCACAGGCCCCATATAATCTCTAAGTGTGTTTAATTTGCGTAAAGAATTACTTAACATTTTAAATTAGTTGCTAATGTTTTTTAAACTAGACATTTCTTAAAAAAGCCAAATTTCTGGCTTGCTTTTAAAAATCAGTACAGTCCCCCCCCCCTTATCCGCTGGGGATACATCCCAAGACCCCCAGTGGGTGCCTGAAACTTCTAACAGTACCTAACCCTACATATACTATATTTTTCCTATACATAGTTTAATTTGTAAATTAGGCACAGTAAGAGATGAACAGCAATAACTAATAATAGAACAACCATGACAATACACTGTAGTAAAAGTTATATGACCGTGGCATTAAGTAAAATAAGGAAGAGTTAAACACAAGCACTACGATATGGCGACAGTCGATCTGATCGCCAAAATGGCTTCTCAGTGGGTAATAGGGGAGCCGCTACAGCGTGGAGATGTTGAACCGAAGGATGATTCACATCCCGGGCTGGATGGAGCAGGACTTGTGAGATTTCATTATTCTACTCAGAAGGGCATTCAACTTAAAACTTACTAATTGTTTCTTTCTGAAATTTTCCATCTAATATCTTTGTGCTGCAGTTGACTGCAGGTAATTGGAACCGCAGAGCTCAAAACGGCGGGTGAGAGGGAACTGTTGTACCTGGCTACACCAGGGCACTGTTCCTGAATGGCAGTCCTTGGCTGGAGCTCAGTAGCAGCTAAAACACTTTAGACAGAACATGGGCTCTCCAGTTTGCCGCAGCCCCCACCACTGCCTGCTTCACTCATTTCTGGTTTTCATGTGGCTCCTGAAGGCATTTGGTTGCTAAAAGTATTTGCAGTATATATCCGAAGAAGCAGGAAAGAAGAGAAGTCATAAAACTTGGGGTTTCAACAGTGAAATATATCCAAACTAACATTAAAAATGCCAAAAGATGGGAGTCTCCTTAATAACATTACAAATCACATAAAAAATGTAAACGTACTGGTAGCTAACCTTTTTACGGCACTCTGATCCTCACAGCATCCCAGAGTGTTGGGTAATAGTTACATCTTCATTTCACCAAGGAGAAAACTGAGTATCAGTAAGGGTGGTTGATGTGTCCACATTCCCAAGATCTGAGTGTTGCAGCTGAGGTATAACTCAGCTTCGGCTGTTGGCCTACAGTAGCGTTGTCCAGGAGAATTTTCTACAGTGCAGACATGTTCTATACCTACGCTGTCTGGTGTGGCAGGCTTGACCGAGAAACTGATTCTTAAAGTTTGATTAAATTGGAATAGTCAGATGTGATTAGTGACTTCCTTATTGGCTATTGCAGGACTCAAGCTCTCTTTTCTTTATCACATGGTCTACTTAACAATCTTATTCTTTTTTGCCCTGGCTGGTGTAGCTCAGTGGAATGAGCGCGGGCTGGGAACCAGAGGGTCCCAGTTCGATTCCCAGTCAGGGCACATGCCTGGGTTGCGGGCCAGGTTGCCAGTGGGGGCCATGTAAGAGGCAACTACACATGGATGTTTCTCTCCCTCTCTGTCTCCCTCCCTTCCCCTCTCTCTAAAAAGAAATAAAATCTTTAAAAAAATAATCTTATTCTTTTTGATAAAATTCAACAAAAGGTTTCTGTAAGGTTTTCTTCAGTTCTTAATCAGTGGCAAAGGATCGTTCTACCAGGAATTCAAGATATGTTGAATATGCCTTGGCTGGGTGGCTCAGTTGGTTGGAGCATCGTCCCAGGCACCAGAAGGTTGCAGATTGGATTCCTGGTTAGGGCACATACTGGGTTGTGGGTTTGATTCCCTTTCGGGGTGCTTATGGGAGACAACCAGTCAATGTTTCTCTCTCTCTCTCCCCCTCAAATCAATAAATATATCCTCTGGTGAGGATTTTTTAAAAAAAGATATGTTGAATAGCTTCTGTATCTGTGTAGATTTTCCTCTGTAAAAACTTTCATCATATACAGTAGCATTCTTTATAACAAAGCCAGAGGTCCCTATGGTAAGATTCTTATGTACAGCACCTCCCAGAAATCCCAGTCCAGACAAAGAGCACTATTCGCAGTGTGTTTAGACATCGGAAACATGTAGATGACCTGGACAGTCTCCTTCCCTGGTCCTTTTTATGGTCTAGGATACTAGTTAGTGACTTGTTACAGAATCATGGAGGAAATTTAACATTCTCTGATGCTTAGCTGATTTGAATTGGACCAGAGTGACTTTTAGAAAGGTAGTGATTTAGCTAACTTCTCCATCAATTAGCATATATCATTAAATGTAGAGTGGCATTTATTTAAGACATCCTGATTTCACAGATGTTAAAACACAGGAGAGGAGATTCATCTTAGAATCAGGAGGAGAAAGTTAGTGGGCTTCATCTCCATTTGGGCAGCCTATAGCCAGCATTGAGATGCAAATGTCAGCTCCTGCTTTGCCCTGTGGTTAATTAAACTCTTCACTCTGGCTGTCCCCTTCCACCCTACCTTATATTGATTATGATTAATTAACAAAAAGACTGTGTGGTGGTTAGGAGTAGGTTTAAGCTCTTGGTCAGTGACAATTTGATCGCTATATTCACTTTCTATAAACTCCCCGCTGCCCCCGTAAATGCAGATGAGGCTATTTTATTATCATAAATAGTACCGGAGCAGCCTTAACCAATCACCTTCTGGTACACCGGCAACTCTGCAGCACTCCTTTTTAGAATACCACATGCTGTAATTCAAATTATCACATTAGCTATCCAAATGCACCATTTGTTTTTCAATACTGGAGTGTTTACCTGAATTTTTCCCCTTCTCATCTTCCCGCCCCAATTCACAGGTACATTGTCACTACAAGTGACAGGTTTATTTATGTGCCTCAATGTCTTCCCTTTCTGTTATTTTAAAAATACATTCCCATGTCTCCATAGTGGTGTTCTTGAGCATCTCAAAGTATTAGTTCTTATGGAGTAGGTTCATGTCTTTTGTTTTTCATGATGCCCTCTTGAATCTTGCCTGTATTCAAACTTTGAAATATTTCCACACCTCTAAACTCCAGCTTTGAAATGCCATTGCCAGTCTTACTCTGGACCTTGAGTGTCCGTTCTGAAAGCTTAACAACCCTTAAAAGAAATTTGGGAGTTGAATCTATCAAAACAGAAGGATCTCTTGCCCACAGTGGAGTCTGGCACCTAAGAGTTCCCACTGTGGACACTGCTGTGGAAAGTTTCCAAGTACAAGCCATGCAGAGTTTACACTTGTATACAAAGCTCATGCGTGAGTTGGTGGGTAGCATTTATTACGCCATAACAGGGATTCCCGAGTGCTGTCGTAAATGTATCCATTTGAGCCATATAAAATTGCCGACATTTGACCATTTTTCACCTACAATATATGGCAATTTCACATGATTCATCCTAATACTCTAGGTTCTGACCAGTCCAGTTTATATATTTAAATTGCTTTCTCCACTTCTGCTGTTTTCCCTCACTTTTCTCAATTAGTACTTCTAATCCAGCAACCTTTTCCTTGCTGCTTCTCTTGTGTAGTTCTCAGTTAATAACATTTTCCCTAGTGTTCTTCCTTCCTCAGCTAATTCCCCAAATCTATTTAGCTTCAGAATTACTGGCACAAAGAAAACTGGTTGCATAGTACCTCCGTGATGCAATCACTACTTATCACTTCAAGTGTTTGGCGTATTTTGAGATTTTCATTATCCTAAAAGGTTAATGTCATTGAATACATTTACTGCCCAGTAAATAAGCCACTAGTTTCTTCTCAAATGAAAAATAGCAAAAGTAAAAATGCTACGTTTTTTTCAGTGCTGACAGTGGCTGTGCTTTGTGATGCCTTTGTTATGACATGATTTGGCTAAAGCATCTCTGAAGAATAGAATTAATAAGTATTCTTTGTTATATCACTCTTTTTTTCAGCCGAATGTAAATGAATAAATCCCTACAGCCTTTTAATATTTTATTCTGTTTGGGACATACTACATTTTATTAGAAGCAACAGAGACATCAACCATTGCTTGGTTTGATACTGTACGAATTATGCTCTTTGTATCTCTGTCCATTTATATTTGTAATTTCCTAATTCCCACAGGTATATTATACCTGTTGATGTGTTCAGAGGCATCCATATTTTTGTTGTTAATTTGCCATTTTTATTTAAAGAGGATTTGACAGTAGTAATTGGTAATGGCAGGTAAATAAAAAATTGAAAATTAAAATCCCCATTGAGCTGTCCAGGTCTTTACATGTGGTAAAGCCATTCCTTGCAATAATCTGCTACATAGAAATGATTTCTCCTTTTACAGCTATAACACTGAGGTGAACTTTAGGTATTTTTCTAAGATAACAATCTAAAACTACTGCAGATCCATAATTGAAACCTAAGACTCTGAAGACTTTAACCCTATACTCCCATCCTCTCCAGCATACTTCTACCTATTAAAAAAGAAATCCTTAAATATATCACTACAATGCCTCTCATAGTCTATGTTATTGGCCTGTATTTTATTTTACTAGTTGGTCTTTAATTTAACAAATATCTACCAATGGCCTACACCAGACCTAGCCGGGGTGTGTGTTTTCATGACACGTTCTACAGTGAGAGACGAGCTAGATGATTTCAGACAGTAACTACAGGGATGATAGAACAGGGGGAGGGTTGATGGACGTGGACAGGAAGTTCTTAGTAAGAAGATGGCTTTACAGCTGAGACCTGAATGACAAGAAGAAACCAGTCATGAGAAAGTCTGCAGGCAGGATATTCTAGACCAAGGGCAGATGAGAAGGAAGCATCTTGCAGCTATAATGGGGCAGGGGTGTCTGGAGCACAGCCAGTGAAGGTAGGGGTGGTAATATGAGATGATGGTGGACAGATAGGTCGGGGCTGGATCACAAAAGAAGGGCTTCAGAGAGGGGTGTGAATATTATCCTCGAGACAGTGGGAAGCTCTTCCAGCCTTTTATTGTTTTTAACAGATTTTATTTATTTCTTTATTTTAGAGACAAGGGAAGGGAGATAAATAGATGTGTGAGAGAAACATCTATCAGTCTCCTCTCGCACTCTCCCAACTGGGGACCTGGCCCACAACCCAGGCATGTACCCTGACCGGGAATTGAACCTGCGACCCTTTGGTTCGCAGCCCATGTTCAATCCACTGAGCTACACCAGCCAGGGCCTTTTTCTTTTTTATATACTTGAAATATGTCATTGGCTTTTTAAACAAATTAAGTATACCTCTCACTGAAATATTACACCTTTTAAACATCTGAGTGTGAGGATTGAACTTTTTTGGTGAGGAGAGAATTGTGTGTGGGTTTGTTTTTAATTACTCTTTTTAAAAAATATATTAAGGACCTCTGGTGATAGTAGGAAATAGTAGTTCCTTTAAAAATCTCGCTGTGTTGCTAGATCCACTTTTGCTTCTCTGTGTTTTTGTGAACAGCTGATCAAATTAGATTCGTCACTCTTGGCTTGTGGTGATTTGAAATAGAAATGGAATATATTAAAGCAGCCAACCACACTGATTACATTGCAAGCCTCATTTAATTTCATACATTCACACATTACAGTGAAAGGCGGCTTTTTTAATGCGTGATTGTGACTGTACCTTGAGTGACTCCAAAGGTCATCTATAATGGGTGCATAATTTGTTAGCGTTTCATATCTGATTTATGGTAGGTGTTCCTCAGCCTGATTTGCACTAGTAGTAAATATGGCGAGCCTCAAACGTCCAACCTGTAAGAAGTTCAGCCTGCCACATTTGGTGGTATTGTCTTATTCTTCATTGGTCAGTAGACCACAGTAAATCACGGAATAGCTGTCATCCTCAAATCTAGAAAGTGCCAGTACTGCGCTCCTGTTGCCCAGGGGTTAAATGAGCTATTCTTCTGAAGAGCACTGGCTCGCCCAGGGGAAGGTGATGAGAGTATCACCAGCTCAGCTAACAGCACTTGCTCTCAGCTACTTGAGCCTTAGTCCCCACAAATACCATAAAAGAACTTGTTCAGTTTCATAAGAGCAAAAGGATTTGTGAGTTTGCTCCCTTTTTTTCTCTTTTCCTTTTTTCTATCAGGGACTTCCACTAACTTCATTAACTCTGTTCCCTCTGGGTGCCAGGCACTGCGGGGCGGGGGCTCCTGAGATCGACAGCATGATTAGGACAGTTCCTGCCCCCAAGGAGAGGACAACCGGATACGGCCACGGATACAATCCTTTGTCCCACTGCACAGGTTTTCTGATGTGACATGGCTTTAACCCTGACAGCAGCTCAGGAACACAGCTGGCGTTAGGCAGTCCCCATTGTTCCTAACTTAGTCGCACGTGGGGGTTGACACTGGGCTCCCGAAGAAATAGCAGTTATGTGCTTTATGGGAACTCGGCTGCTTTGTTGGAAACTCGGCCGTAGAGTTCCCTTTTATTTTGTTTGTGATGGTAGAGAGTCTTGTTCATTTTGATCTGAGGTTACTTGCCAGTTAGGATTGGTTCAGAGAGGTGTAGATTTGTTTTTGTTGGCTTTGATCAATGTGTGATTCTTTTCCCAGCTTTCAATGACAAAAGGCACCTACACCATTTTTAAAAGCTGTATTATCGAAATTCCTGAATGGGGGAAAAATTAAACAGAAATAGTCTACCCAACCCCTGTTGGAGGAGTAACTTCTAAAAACTTTTTTTCACCTCACATATTTATCATCTTTCCTTTAAAAAAAATATTTATTTATTTATTTATTTAGTGTGTGTATGAGGCCATTTAAGTTCTTCCTACTTACTGAATTTTAATTATACAATACAATGTTTTCAACTCTAGTTACCCTGCTGTACGTTAGTTCCTCAGATCTTATTCAGCGTATAGCTGGTGGTTTGTACCCTTTTACCAACCTCTTCTATCTCCCCCAGCCCCTGGCTACTCCTTTTATACTTTGTTTCTACAACTTTGACCTTTTTTTACATTCCATATGTAAGTGAGGCCATGCAGTCAGTATTTGTCTTCTCTGTCTGGCTTATTTCATTTACCCTGGTGCCCTCAAGGCACATCCATGTCCTTACAAATAACAGGATTCCCTTCTTTCTTGCAGCTGAACAACGCACACAACGACCACATCTTCCGTCCCCACTCATTGGCTGGTGGACACTTAGGTTGTTTTTAGGTCTTGGCTACTGTGAAAAATGCAATCGTTTTAAATATAACTCAGGATTTCCTAGGGAAGTAATTCCATTGTTAGAAATAAAATAGACTTTCTAGACTAGTATAAGGAAAGAAAGAAAAACAGAAGGGTGAAAAAGAGCAGTGTTCGCAATCTGTGTTCTATGTAGTTCTACTTCCACTGGTATTCCTGGGTTCCCTGACTAAAGGGGGTTTAGAAACTGCTACATTTTATATCCCTCACCCCTTTGTTGTTTTCAGTGTATGTTGGCATATTTAAGGCTCAAAGATGTCCTCCAATATAGAAATCTATTTAATTTTGCTTTAAGCCAGCGCTTTCCGTATTTATCTGGTTGCAGGACATTCTGGCATTTGAGAAATGCCAGAATAGATTTTTAATAATTATTCCTTTTCTCCTACCTTTGATTAATAGAGAATAGACATTTAGGCCCCTCCTGTCTCCTAAACTAACTTGTAGAATTTTTATTGAGCACCTGTTCTGTGCTTCACCACAGCGAGAGAGAGGGAACATAAGCGTCAGTGCGATCCTGACCGAACACTAACTGGTGCGGTAAGCCCACCCCCATGAAACAGCAGAGAGCCATGTGAAACGGTGCCTTGTGCAGCAGCCTTCAGCAGAAGCACCAAGCAGCTCTGAAGTCCAGAGTTCTGGTTGCCTGGAAATGTTCCAAAAAGTATGGCAGGTTCAAGAGGGGACTCAGAATGGAGGCCAAAAAAAGAAGGAGAAGGAAAGGAGGAGAGAAGCAAGAAGCAGCCATGATTTAGAAGTAATAGTAATGATGGGGCTGGAGATAAGGAAGAGAGCTGGTGAAGAAGAGACCAGCTTGTGGTCAGGAGGGAATGGACAGGACCTGTGTATATGCCATCACCTCGCCTGTGAGTGTCACCGGCTCTCAGACTGCAGGGCTCGTGGACACCAGCACGCCACACGGAGGGTCCTCAGCTAGGGCAGTTCAATATTTTGATAGTGTGCATGGCCACCTGATGCAGGAATAACAGATTCACATGTCCTTAGGGACTATGCAAGAAGGCTGATGGAGCAGACCAGGTGTAGGAAAAATAGGAATGTTAGGGACAACTGCAGCAAAGAACACATTTTTATTTATTTTTTAAAGATTTTATTTATTTATTTTTAGACAGAAGGGAAGGGAGGGAGAAAGAGAGGGAGAGAAACATCATGTGTGGTTGCCTCTCAGGTGGCCCACACTGGGGACCTGGCCTGCAAGCCAGGCATGTGCCCTGACTGGGAATCGAACCGGCGACCCTTTGGTTCGCAGCCCGTGCTCAATCCACTGAGCTACACCAGCCAGGGCAGAACACATTTTTATTCATGGCTCTGTTTGCCAGACATTTTGATTTCTCAAGAGAAGGCAGACACGTGGAAGTTTCTGTGAAATTGTCTGATTTTTAAACGTTGGCTCAATTTTTTCCATTTCATTTTGTCGTGTTTAATAAACATGGGGGAATACTCTGTGGCGATGTGGGAGCTCTCTTACATTTGCTCATGGGAATAAATTGATATATGAAATATGGCAGTATCCAGTCAAATTGAAGCTGTGCAAACATGACCTAGCAATTGCACTTTTCCATATATATATATATATATATATATATATATATATATATATATATATATGCCCTAGAGCCCCTCACACACCGCCCTTGAGGAGTCTTGTAGGATGTGTCTCTGTGGGCGTTGTTTACAATGGTCCCCTAGGTAAACAAGCTGCAGATAGACAAATGCTTATGAAATGATTTCTCTGAATTGTATAAACAACAGTAGAACAATATCTATGAATTATTTATGCTTGTATGCTTGTACAGGAGAGGTATAACACAGAGATATCAAGGAGTCACATCACCTTCAGGAGAGTCACTACCTATAGGAAATGGGGGTGGGAAGCTAAGGTCACTGGGAAGCCACCGAAAATTTTAAGCAAAGAGGGGACATGACATGATCTGATCTTTTTATTATTTATTTTATTTTATTTATTTATCTCTAGACAGAAGGGAGGGGAGGGAGAAAGAGAGAGAAACATCAATGTGTGGTTGCCTCTCATGTGGCCCCCACTGGGGACCTGGCCTGCATCCCAGGCATGTGCCCTGACTGGGAATCAAACCGGCGACCCTTTGGTTTGCAGCCCGCGCTCAATCCACTGAGCTACAGCAGCCAGGGCTACTTGTTTATTTTTAAGATTTTGTTTATTTTTAGAGAGAGGGGAAGGAAAGGAGAAAGAGAAAAATCAATGTGTGGTTGTCTCTTGTGCGCTCCCTACTGGGGACCTGGCCCACAACCCAGGCATGTGCCCTGACTGGGAATTGAACCGGTGACCCTTTGGTTTGCAGGCCGGTGCTCAATCCACTGAGCCACACCAACCAGGGCTGATCTTTTTTGAAAAGTCACTCTGGCTGCTTTATGACGAATGTATTGTAGGGGGACAAGAAGGGGAGCAGGCAGAGCAGGTAGAAGTTGTTAAAGTGAGGGAGTGGTAAGTTCAATGCCAAACAGTGGCAGGGTAACTCTAAGCCAGGGTTTCTCAGCCTCAGCAGGGTTGCCATTTGCCGCTAAATCCCTTTGCTGTCAGGCCATCCTTTGCACTGTGGGAGGCTTAGCAGCATCCCTGGCCTGCCACCCACTAGATGCCAGGAACACCACTCACCCCCCACCCCCCACGTTCTGATGACCAAAATGTTTCCAAAGGCCCCAATCAAGAACTACTACTCTATGCAGTATGTCATTAGGTTCTGGCTATGAAGGTATACATTACCAATCCATTTGTAAGAGGAGACCAGGGAGAGTGCCAGTTGGTTGGGAACGATTTCAACTAGAAGGTCAGATTTGAGGTGATCTTTGCAAGGGGATGGAACACATCCAGAGAGATTCCAGAGTCTTGATGATTTAAAAAATAAAACAAACCTCATAGACACAGACAGACAGACCAGATGGAAGGGGGTAGGGGAGGTAGAAGGAGGGTAAAGGGGGGATAGTGATGGAAGGAGACTTGACTGGGGGTGGCGAACACACCACATACAGTGTACAGATGATGTGTTGTAGAACTGCGCACCTGAAACCTGTATAATCTTATTAACCAATGTCACCCCAATAAATTCAATAAAAAGGAAGAAAACTTAGAAAGCTTTTCCTTAATCTTATAACCCCTCTAGTTAGTTTACTCCTTGCCCCTGCTTCTTCGTGATTTCTGAGCTTTTTTTTTTTTTTTTTTAAGATTTTATTTTATTTTCAGAGAGAGGAGAAGAGAGGGAGAAAGAGCAATGTGTGGTTGCCTCTCACATGGCCCTCACGGGGACCTGGCCCGCAACCCAGGCATGTGCCCCAACTGGGAATCGAACCGGGACCCTCTGGTTCCTAGCCCGCGCTCAATCCACTGAGCTACACCAGCCGGGCTGAGCTTCTTAAAAGACAGCTGTACATACGCTCTTCATTTCCCTAGCTTTTAGTTCCTCAGCCGTGATAGTGCTCACACGAGGGCCCCAGAGACTTCCTAGTTCCCAAATCCACTGCCATCTTTTCGGTCTGCCTTTATTTTACCATTGGCCTCCCTACCCTGAATGTTTTCTACTCTTCAGATTCCCTCCTCTTACATAATCAAAAATGTAGACCATGCCCTGGCTGGTGTAGCTCAGTGGATTGAGCGCGGGCTGGGAACCAGAGGGTCCCGGTTCGATTCCCCGTCGGGGCACATGCCTTGGTTGCGGGCCGGGTCCCCAGTGAGGACCATGTGAGAGGCAACCATACATTGCTGTTTCTCTCTCTCTCTCTCTCTCTGTCTCCCTCCCTTCCCCTCTCTCTAAAATAAATAAATTTAAAAAAAAATTAAAAAAAAATGTAGACCACACTTAATGTATAGAGATATTAATCTGTTACTATAATTGTAAATTTTGTGTCTCCGCTGTATCAGAGACTATTATATAAGCATTAAAGCTCACTTTTACAGAAAATGTATAATGTACAAGGCACTGTTGCAGTGTCGATAAGGAAGAACAGGTTTCAGACCTGTGCAGGCTGCGGTAACACACAACATACATTCGTGCACGTGAGTTTAGAAAAAGGCTGGCCAGAAATGCACGGAAATGTTAGCAGTCGTTCTCCTGCCAGGTGACGTGTTACTCGTAAAACTGGTGAGGAGGGAAGGGGGACTGAAATAATTGGTTTCTCCAGTTTTCAAAAATCAACTTATTCAAAACTGAAGCTATTGCCTTCCTCTTTCCCCACGAGCTGTTTCTTGTGCCCTCAGTCAGCGGCACTCTCCATCTGTCCTGTCACCCAGGCCAGAAGTCATCCCAAAGGCCCTTCTCTCCTCCTCCCTCCACATCCAGTCCACCGCCAAGGTTTAGAAGCTGATCCTGCCTTTAGGTCCATCCTGCAGCTTTAGCCGTGGGCATATTAGTTTGTAGTTTGCTCGCTTGCATTTCTGCTCTTCGCTCGCATCTTGTTTGCATGGTACTTCGTATGGGTCCAGAACCCCACTGCAACCTGCTTCCCTTCCAATCTTTAGAATAAGAAGAAACCCTCTATTTACACTTAAAAAATATTTCATTTGTCATACGATTGTCATTCTTCCCAAGGTTAATTGTATTGTCAGATTAACTGACTTTATGTCAAAGGCATGTCAGGCATCACCAAGTAGGTGCTGGGTTACACTTGGAGTATGCATACTTCCCGTTGTTCCTAAAATTACACACACACACACACACATGCACCCTTAAGGCCAACCCTAAAAGCACACCTGGCGTATTTCCTCTTACTCCGCCTGCGGGAGAGTCAAAAGAGTCCTCCTCACTACTTCCTCTCCCAAAATAAGCAAGGCTCTCCATCCTCAGTCGGGCCCCTCCTAGCCATCCCTGGAGCCAAGAACAAGTTTCATCTGAGTGCAGCCAACCCTTCCACAGAGGCCCTCCACCTCAGATGCTCAGTAAACCCTGACCTGGGAGCTTTATAAAAATGCCAATGCCCAGACCTCCCCCCCACACCGGTTCAATCCGACTCTCTGCGTGGGACCCAGCAGCTGTACACTTTAATGCCAGTGTGCGGCCACAGTTGTAAACCACTGTTCCAAAAGTCTTTCTCACCTCCTTGCCACTCAGCCAGTTCCTAGACATAAAGTTTTTGAGAATATGGCCATCAGGTGCCATCGGGAAGAGCATTATGTGGTCTGTCATAACAAACTGTAACGCTACCACCCACCAACCGCTGTCATTTATTTATCAGTTATGTGTCAGGCACTCTGGCATGTCCCTCCTCTGTGTGTTATCTTTATGTTTTAACTACATCTTTATATATATTATATTTCTTTTTTTTTAAAGATTTTATTTATTTTTAGAGAGAGGAGAAGGGAGGGAGAAAGAGAGGGAGAGAAACAGCAATGTATGGTTGCCTCTCACATGGCCCCCACTGGGGACCTGGCCCGCAACCCAGGCATGTGCCCTGACTGGGAATTGAAGTGGGACCCTTTGGTCCCCAGCCCACGCTCAATCCACTGAGCTACTCCAGCCAGGGCTTGTATTTCTTTTTTGTACTTTACTGTGTTTTTACTATGTTTAATCTTAACTAAAAAATGGGTCTCATTTTTACCATTTCACAGAGAGGAAAAAAGGAACTGTAATAGAGAGTAGATGACGGGGTCAGAATCATACAGCTAGCAAATGAGGGGGAACAGTTCATAAAAATATTGATCACATGTTAGATCAAGAACAAAGAAGAGAAAAACTGTAAAAAAAATTGTTTGACTGTGTACTAATTACAATCAATTATACCAACAGTTTACCATTTGTGGCTAATTATAATATAGCACAATAATGATTATGATTATAAATACGATTAAACAGATATCATATTAACTTGGGCAAATTCCTTTTGATTACAGAACAGCTCAAATCTTTATTATAAATAGGTGTGGAATGAATAGGTAATAATCATAGCTGATATTTTATTGAGTATTTACTATACACGAGACATCACAGTAAGTGCATTGCGCACATTTTATTTAGCCTTATCAAAAACACAACTCCGAGGTCTGTACTATGATTTTTCCAGATTTAGTGAGATATAATTGATATACATACAACATTGCATAAATTTAAAGTATGCAAATTAATGATTTAATATATGTGTATATTGAAAAATAATTACCACAGTAACTTTAGTTAATACCCATCACCTCACGTGGTTGCAGTTTTTTTTTTTTCTCCTGATGAGCATTGTTAAGATCCACTCTCTTAGCAACTTTCAAATCTACAATACGGTATATTTATTAGAGAAGAGGAAACTGGAGCTAGGGTAGATGCAGTAGCTTATCTGGTAAGTGGCCCATTCAGATCTTCAATCCAGACCTGCGGGACTCAGGAGGCCATACTCGCCCGCCCTTCACTATTCTGTATCCTTGCTTAACGTGCTATAAATGAATACAGAGGTTGTGTACGGTCAGCCTTTGTGCTTATTACTAATATGGAGAGGTTCTCTATTCAAAACTTGTAACGTGGCTTGTAAGATGGCTATAATTATTTTAAAAGTCTACAGATGTTTACTTCTGTGCTATTAATAGTTTTCCTTTTGAATGTATGTACGGTAACTTCATGAAATCTTCCCGCTACATGAGAACAGTTCTTATTTATTTATTCTGCTCTCCCTTCCATCACGTAAAGCCAACCTATCCTCTTAGATTAAAAAATAATTTTCAGAGTCATCTTAGTTCTTGAATTGTGTGTTTCATGAAAGAATAGTAGAATCCGTACATATTTAAAAGAATCATTTTGTGTTCAAAACTGACCCCCAAACATGCACATAGAAAAGCTTGATTAATAAGTATTTTATGAAATATTTTAGGTTGGGAGGTACTTAGTTCAAAAGATTATCTCTAAATAAAATAACAAAACCTGCATCTAGCTGACCCTCAGTAAAATAGCAGTGTGCTATTATGCCAAGAAACTAAATGACACGTCCAATTCCGACTCCAGTTCGTGGCGATGGGAGAAGAGCCGCCGTGCCCTACCCTGGTTCAGACCAGTCACACAGGCTTGCAGGTGATCCTTTGAAAAGATTCCTTGCCAAACCCCTCTTCCAGGGGTCACAGCTGGTGGAGAACGCATAGGCTTGGGGCTCAGAAAACCTGGCTCCCCCTTGCCGTGCTTCTGTTAACTCTCCAACAGATTGCCTTACTCCTCAGAGATGTTGCAGAATCAGGAATAACTTAGTACTGCTTCAATAATGCCTGTCCTTCATAGAATTGGCGTGTGGGCTGAATGGGATACTTTATGTGTGCCTTGCTTGATATATAGTGACAAGTCTATAATACTGAATAATACAGAAGTCTTTATTTGTAATCATATAAGGAATCCGTAGAACCTTTTCAAAATGCCCTTAAAAAGAATAGAAAGCTGAAGTGTTGGGCCAGCAAAACCCTATCTGGAACCATTTAGATAGAAATAAGTTATACCTGATCCCCCCCCGGCCCCACAACACACCCCAAACTAATAACTCCCTGCCAGTCTTTTTTTGGCAACATAGATCCCATTTTCAGATCACTAAAACTCTCATAACCTAAAAGATTTGATATTTGAAGGAGTTTGTGCTTCTGCTGCTACTGTTTGGGCGTGCCCTCAGTACTCGTGAATCAGGTTCTTTTTGCATTATGATCTAGTGCAGCGGCTGTAAACTCAAGCCCCTTTCAAGGGTCAAATGTCAGGGTGTCCAGTGGAGGGAGGTGTTGATTGGTGGAATGCATGTCCTACCCAAAGGCTTTCAAATTTTTTTAAAAATCTGAACGCCATTAGCTAGACAAAACAATCCTTGTAGCTGTATCCTACCGAAGATCCACCACACCAGCTCGCAGACAAACCTTCAGCTGCTAAAGTCTTGTGACGATTAATCCTACCCCCAGGATGGAAATACTACATACTACTTTATACTTGGTAATAAGTTGACTATATGTAAAGATTTGAGTATCCCAGGATGCTCACAAAGTCATTTACGGTTATTAGGACTCAAAATTAAGTGTTTTAATAACAAACAACTATAGAACTATTTCTACCCGAATTCTGATGTTTATATATGCATTATACTAGAATTCTTGAATTATATAAAATGTCATCCTGGCATTTGTATATCTTATTTTAACTTAAGTGCCTTGCACATAGTAGGCACACAAGAGGTGATGAAATTAGGTAGTTGACACCAAATAAATTTTCACAATGTGGTATTATGAAACCTGTGACTTTCATTTATGGGCAGTATTAATATTGTGCATTTTGAAAGACACTTGCTTCCATTATGTTAAACTTGAGTAATTCTCAGTAGTTCCTTCAAGATTCCAAGGGCAAAAGGTTGCAGTTAAAGTCTTACTACCCTAGACAGTTAATATATCGGTAAAAGAGCGTAACACTGTGGGTGCGCTAAACCAAGTCCCAACTCCGTGCCAGACGCAGTACAGGCCCTTTGCGTACATTAGATCTCAATGTACTGCTGGTGCTGCTTCTCCAAGGCATGCTTGCTGTTGCACTCATTGCAGATACTGAGCTTCAGGGAGATTGCCATGCAGGTGGTAACAGGCTTTTTGGCTTCTAAATGCTATGCCAGTATGTTGGAAGCATCAATTAGCCCTCCATTCCACCTCCCCCAAATCATCAATGAGGCCATGAGTGAATCAAATGGAACAATTGAGTGAACCTAGTTAACCTGGTAATGTGTCCTCCATATCAGGTTGCTCTAGAGAAGGAAGCATTCGAGTCCTTAAAATTCTCAATAGAGGGTATGTGCCCTCATCGACCGGTCTGCCTGGATATCCCACACTTTGCTATCAGTGTACAGAAGCAGTTTGTACTAGAATTATATGCAACAATAGTGCATGAACTAAAAGCCTACTCATTATTAGAAAACATTCTCATATGCAGATATCAAGGCAAGGTTGATGAATGGAAGATCAATGTTTCCTTAAACTTCTGAGTTCTCTTCAGACTCTCACTCCAGTCCTGTTGATGCTTTCTCGGCTCAAATGTGACTCCTTCTGTGGAACCTTCCTCTGGCCCCGTCACATCCTCATGTAGCACTTGGGAGATGTAATCACATCTGCTTCTTCCCGTGTACCTCTCTTCCACTGAACTGTGAGATCCTTGGGGCTAGGGCTGGCTGTTCTCGTTTTCCTCCTTGATCACTAAGCACCGAGTGCACCAAGGCTGATAGTGGATGCTCGCTGCATAACTGATGGATGAATGAGTGAATGAATGAATGAATGAATGAAACTGATACAGCCTCCTGACCTCTTATCATCTAGTTCTTGGCAAGTCAGGACTCCCACAATTTGGGGGGAAAAGAAAGGTGAGCCGCCAGCCAAACCCCTTCATTAAAAATGGCAAGAAGACCGGTTCCAGGAAAATTTTCTCTTTCCCTTGTATGTTTTTGCAACTTTTAAAATAGTTTCCAAAGTTATATCTGGGACCCTCTCCTTAAGAGTCCCTGGTTCATAGGAGAGACAGAGGGATCAGAAAAGAGTCCTCTTTCCTCAATATTCTCACCTCTACGTGAAAGTTCAAATAAGGAAAGCTTCTGAAGCTGTCTCACGTAGCTTGTAAGATGGCAAAAGCCCAGTATTTTGTAATGTTTATCTGACATCTGTCTTCACAATTTAAGTAAGGTTCTAGAATGTACAAGGTCTGTCCGGAAGGTATCCAGCCATGTAATATGGAAAATGCATATATTGAAGAAGATACAGGATGCAAGAGACATTGTACACAGGATGATGACACTTCAGTCCCCTTCCAAGTAGGCCCCTTGGGACCTCACACAGTTCTCCCAATTGCCATCAGCTGCCCCATCGTGTTTTCCTGAATCTCATGGATGGTCAGAAATTTCTTCCCTTTCAAAGGTGATTTTAGTTTTGGGAAAAGCCAGAAGTTGCAGGGCACCAAATCAGGGCTATAGTGGGGCTGAGTCACCTGGGTGATTTGATGTTTCACCAAAAAACTTTTCACGAGATGTGATGCATGAGCGGGCGAGTTGTTATGATAAGGCTGCCAATCACCAGTTGCCTGTAGCTGTGGCCTCCTGAATCATCCGAATAGTTTCTGCAGAGGAATGTTCAAGCTTCATGCAAAATTTGATGTAGATTCATGGCTCTACTCAGTCATTTTAAACGGGACAGCTGCACAGTACACATGCTCACTCAGCAGCGTGGACTGCCCCCACTGACCAGCACAGTGAAGTCATCATTGTTCACACATGCACATTCCAGTCCACTCTCCTTGGCTGCCAGGTTACATCCATGTCATGCAAACCATTCTCATTATATTAACAGTGGCTGGACTTTTTCCAGACAGACCTCGTATTGTATTTATTCCGTATTGTTGAATTTATAGTTCTCATTTGAAAAACTAGTAACTCTAACCACAGAATTTTATCTTCAAATTTTCAAAAACATTTCAGTTTGACTAACTAGACTTTAAACCTTGAGTACTAACCTTGCCTAATATTAAAATATAGCTTCTTTCTAATGCCACTTAATGGAAAATCCCTTCATGTTCCTCAGCAGACAGCTGCTCTGTGGTATATTCCCATGTTCTATGGGGGGAAATCGGAAAAATGCCACCGTCGCCCCCACCATCCAAAAGCACATTTATTGGGGAACTCCAAGTGGGCCTTCTCACCCTCCTCCTCTCCAGTGTGTTGTATTTTTTCACCCTCCAGCTTATCAAGTCCTTTAAGATTATGAAGAATGCTTTATGTCAAAAAAGCTACTTGGATGGTTTGGACATCAGCCTTACAGAATACATTTTAACAGCACAGCAATAATCAGAGTGAATGTAAGAGAAGCGACATAACATGGCAAAGTCTGACAGCAATCATTTCTTCATTCCTGCCCCATTTTTCCGAAGCAGATACACTCAGCGTGCTCCTCGGTGGTAGTGTGTGTAAAGGGTGGTCTCCAAAAAAGAGATTGGCAGCTTTAATTTGTTTGATATGTGCAATCATAGTCCGTGTTAAATTCAAAATGCTTGTCCAATCAAGGATTCAATATAGAAAAGAGGCAGTAACAAGCATGCAGCATGCTGTAATAAAGAAATCTGTTGATTGAAAACAGTTTGTATATTTTGGAAATGATAGGGAATGTAATTGGTAGAAAGAAAAGGATAGGGCTTCATAAATAATGGGAAATAGAGCATATTTTTTAGTGATAATACTAACTTGATTTAATAACATTTTGCTCTTGCATTTTCATATGCCAGAACATGAGAAAGGTGGGTCCTTTCTTTTTATTCTAAATGTCACCATTAATGGAGCGACCTCTTTTATTTTTGTTTTCATGAAGAGCAGCTTTAATAGGTTGAATTCAAGGCAGCAGTGGGTGATGTGCTCTGATTCTTTAAGGAGTTTCATTGAATATCTTTTGTTTTTTCATCTAAGAAGAGTAGATATGCATTTAATTTTTTTTTTTTTAGTTACAAGTGCTACGTGAATGTATTTTTGTGGTAGAAGATCCAAAGAGTAGAGAAGTGTATATCCCCTACCCACTCCCACTTTCTTCCCTTGGATTACCACATTGGTTTAGGTGGCATCCTTCCAGCATCTTTTTACATATATATCTGGATGGAGATTCATATGTAGATCATTTGAGGAGCAGCAGTATTAAGAAATTGGATTTTGCAGCCCTGGCTGGTGTGGCTCAGTGGGTTGAGCACTGGCCTGCAAATCAAAGGGCCACCGGTTCAATTCCCAGTCAGGGCATATGCCTGGGTTGCAGGCCAGGTCCCCAGTGTGGGCCGTGCGAGAGGCAACTACACATTGACATTTCTCTCCTCCTTTTTCTCCCTCCCTTCCCTTCTCTCTAAAAAATAAAAATTAGAAAAAAGAAATTGGATTTTGCTATTCATGTCATTCTCAAGCTTACTTTCTGCATAAATATAAATATATAAAGTCACACCCTGGAAGGCTGATATTAGCAACTCCATGTAAGGAGTGTGTTGGCGATGTGGACACTAGCAGCTCTGTCTTGGGTGGTTTGGCAAGGACCCTCTTCACCAAGCGCCACCCAGTTGGCCGGTGTCCAACGTTTTTCTCTCTGAAGAATAAAGTCTTCAACAATTTGAACTTCAATTTCAACTAAATACCTGTCTCTTTGTTACATTTACTTTTCTCCTGTTTTTTTTAGTTCTTTCCCCATTACTCCAAAATCCTGCATTTAGACTTAGCACTAGTAATTTCATTTGATATGAAAATCCAACCGGTCAGAAAGTTCTAACCAGGAATTTCCTCTGTATTACATTGGTGGGTGTTCATAATGATGGCATGCTCTCTGACTCATAAAAGAGACTTCATAGAACATAATTTTGCTATTAACATATGCTATTATATTAACAGTTTAAAAAGTGGCCAACAACAAAGGTAACACCTTTGTTACCTTTTCATTAACATGTTGAGGTAACCAAATGCCTGATTCCCTGCATCCATTCTAAATAAACTGGATTTTACTATATAAAAAATGAAATTACTAGCAAAAGTACCACATTGAGCATATTATCGAATTAAGTATTTGCTATAAGAAGAATCCACTTTCTTGGTAAGTTTGTTTTGTGTGAACTGCATTTCCCCCTCTCCAAGCATCTAACAATGTGGCCCTTAGATTCTAAGTTCCCTGAACTCTCCCCTCTGTTCGTTGCCATTCAATGTGTAGTGAATGTCTGCCAGGCCGTCGTTGTTCTAAGAGACAAATAAGATAGTATCCTTGCTCTCTAAGAATCCGTAATCAAATAGTAGAGAGGGAGCCTGCATTGAAGAGCGGTTCTTTCCCCTTTTCTTTAATACTAAGTATGTATGTATGTGTTTTCCAATTACAATTGACATTCAATATTAGTTTCAGGTGTACAGCATAGTGGTTAGACATTTATAGAACTTGAGTGATTTACCTCCCTGCTCCGCCAGTAAGTCTAGTACCCCCCGGCACCACACATAGTTACTACAATCTTGTATTTCCTATGCTATACTCTACATCCCTGTGATTATTCTGTAATTAGCAATCTGTACTTCTCAATCCCTTCACCTTTTTCACCCAGCTCTCCAACCCCCATTCCATCTGGTAGCCATCAGTCTGTTCACTGTATCTATGAAATCTCTTTCCGTTTTGTTTGTTCATTTATATTGTTCTTTGGATTGCACATGTAAGTAAATTCAGATGGCATTTGTCTTCCTCTCTCTGACTTACTTCACTTAGCATAATACCCTCTAGGTCCATCCATGCTGTTGCAACTGGTAAGATTTTGTTCTTTTTTATGGCTGAGTAGTATTCCATTGTGTATATGTACCACAGTTTTTGATCCACTTGTCTATTGATGGGCCATTTTCAGAACCGAGATGTCATAAATTCAGTGTTTGAACCATTCTTTCCTAGGCCCACATTCTCTTGAGTAGCTCACTATTCATCATTGCTCAGGTGTTCTTTTCCATTAAAATCCCACCCACCCAGGTGAGTGGGTATTTTATTTTTTTAAAAAAGTCACTTAACAATTGAATGACAGGAGAAATTCTCACCCTGAGGAGGAGTCCTGGTATTTATCAGCGCTGTGAAGAGCGAGCCTGTCTAACAGAGGGATGGCTATCCTGTGCAAGTGTACTTTGGACAGTGGTTCCAACCCAGGGTAGTTTTGTCCCCCCAGGGGACATTTGACAAAATCTGGGTGTTTGCTACTGCACCTAGTGGGCGGAGACTAGGGATGCTAGTGAGCATCCTGTGGTGCACCCAGCACAGCCCCACAACACAGGCTTTCCGGCCCGCAGTGTCAATAGGTTAAGAAACCGTAGCTTTGAGGGCCCTGGCTGGTGTGGCTCAGTGGACTGAGCACGGGCTGGGAACCGAGCGGTCCCGGTTCGATTCCCAGTCAGGGCACATGCCTGGGTTGTGCGCCAGGTCCCCGTGTGGGCCATGTGAGAGGCAACCATACATTGCTGTTTCTCTCCCTCTCTTTCTCCCTCCGGTCCCCTCTCTCTAAAAATAAATAAAAATAAAATCTTAAAAAAAAAAAAGAAAGAAACCGTAGCTTTGGGCCAGTGAGATGGCTGTGGGAACATGAGCTGTTTAGGAAGGGTCTGGGTCACTGTACCAAATGCTGAGGAAACCCTACCAAGGGTGTCCAACCTTTTGGCGTCTCTGGGCCACACTGGAAGAAGAGTTGTCTTGGGCCACACATTCAATACACAAACACTAATGAAAACTGATGAGCAAAAAAAAAAGGTTTTAAGTAAATTTATCATTTCGTGTTGGGCCGCTTTCATAGCTATCCTCTGCTGCATGCAGCCCACGGGCCGTGAGTTTTCTGTGTCTAGACACCCCTGTGTCAAGTCAAAGGCCACTAGGAGAAGTAAATGTAGTGATGGTTTTCCTTGCACAAGGAAAGCGGGACTCAGTCTTTAGGTGACTAATTTTGTAAGAAGGCAGCTATGTTGCCCGGCTGTGGAACTGTGGTTTATAGACTTTTGGTCTGGAGACTCCTTTACATGCTTAAAAAGTATTGAAGGATCAGCCCTCGCTGATATAGCTCAGTGGACTGAGCGTGGGCCTGCGAACCAAAGGGTCAGTGGTTCAATTCTCAGTCACGGCACATGCCTGGATTGCAGGCCAGGTCCCCAATAGGGGGTATGCTAGAGGCAACCTCACATTGATGTTTGGCAACCTCACATTGTTTCTCTCCCTCTCTTTCTCCTTCCATTCCCCTCTCTCTAAAGATAAATAAATAAAAAATTAAAAAAAAAAGTATTGAAGGACCAAAAGTCATTCTAAAGTAACAGTAATAAACTCACTACATGTTAACACAGAAAACTATTTTATGAAAATAACTATGGTATATATTTTTTAATTCTGAGAAGAGCAGTGTTTTCAATGTTTGCCAGTATCTTTCAGGTCTGGCTTAATGGAAAAGAGCTGATTTTGCCTCTGTGCTTCTGTATTCAGTCCATGGCAGCATCATGCGTCACGTTGCCTGTGGAAACCCCACTGTAGGCTCAGAATGAGAGTGAAAAAGACAAATAATGTCTTAGTATAATTTTGGGAAAAGTTTTGACCTTGAGGCTCCCCCCTCAGGCGTCCCTGGCCCACACTTAAAGAACAGCTGCTCTAGAACTAGGGGTCTGTGAACCCAAATGGGAAAGAGGTTGCCTCTTGATTTTCGCTAGTGTCTAACTGGCATTTAGCACTCCCTCAGTTGTGGATGGAGGCCTCAGACTCCTGCTACTGGTAGCTATGACTTTGTCACCGTACAAGGCAGCGATGTTTTCAGGTCACATCACACTTGTTGCAGGTATCTAAACTATTATTTATACATACTCATCATTGCTTTGAAATTGAAGTCTCTACAGCGCTGGATTTTGTCATTTATTGGTTTAATAAGGAAGTATATATGCTACTATACCACAGATATGTTCTTAAATATTTTTTAAAAGATTTTATTTCTTTTTAGAGAGAAGGGAAGGGAGGGAGAAAGAGAAACATCAATGAGAAACATCTATCAGTGGCCCCTCGCACACCCCTCACCGGGGACCTGGCCCACAACCCAGGCATGTGCCCTGACTGGGAGTTGAACCGGTGACCTTTCGGTTCACAGACCAGCACTCAATCCACTGAGCCACACCAAGCAGGGCTATTCTGAAGTATTTTGATAAACATATTTCTGTGTAATTGCTTTCCTTTATAATCCTAGGTGTTTTATTTTACCTATTTATAAACATTCTGAGAAGGTGTCGGTGGCGTGGCTTTAGTGAACTACCTGCCAAACAGGTCATTGGTACAAAAATCCTTAAGAAGCTCTGCCCTAGAAAGTTACAGAAAAGCATCGCTAGGCCATTTTGGAGAAGGGATCAGGCCCAAAATCAAGTCAAAATCAGGAAATGTTCTAAGAAATCAAGTGCCAGTGCCATTGTTGTCACTCCGTTTCTCGCCCACCTCTGTGCGCAGCCGCAGCTTCAGATCCTCACTATAAACCGTGTTCATAGTAAATACTCTTCAGTTTTCAAGAAAGAGTTCAGCACCCATGAAGTATGTTTTAGAAAGGTTTCCTTTTAAAATTCCTGTAATTTGGCCCGGCTGGTGTAGCTCAGTGGATTGAGCGTGGGCTGGGAACTAGAGGGTCCCAGTTTGATTCCCAGTCGGGGCACATGCCTGGGTTGCGGGCCAGGTCCCCAGTGAGGACCATGTGAGAGGCAACTATACATTGCTCTTCCTCCCTTCTCCTCTCTCTGAAAATAAATAAATAAATAAATAAATCTTTAAAAAAAAATAAAGTTCCTGTAATTTGTGTAATAACCTCCAGCCTTCTCTGCAAATTCAGTTCCCCGAAGACTTTGACAGAGCCGAGGTTTTCCTGCCACGTGTTGCAGGTTAGGGAAGCTTTCCAAATTGTCCAAGTACCAGACGTTTGGTGTGGCTGGTTACGGAGAGCAGTCCCTCTCCCGTAGTGCTCCATTCCCCAGGCCTCAAAGCAACTGCTTGTGACTTGTTCTGCTGCTCTTCCTAGTTTCTGCCTCCTAATCTCTAAGTGACACGCACAGAGTGCATTATCCAGTCATTTCCTGCAGTGGGCAATGAGGATCTGGCGCCCTGCTGCCACCCCCACCACACATATGTACCTCTTCTGCCCCCGCTCACCCCCCCCATGCTCATAAGGCACGTATAGCACGATTCTGGCAGGTCAGTAGGCAGTATTTATATATACATACCAGCCCCGCTGCTGGTTATCTACACCTGCACTTAGTCCAGTTCAAACAGATCTGGTATTTGGGCTGATGGATCTCATGGCCTGATGCACAGCTGTTCTCTTGGAGATCACCTCTTACCGCATCTGGCTATTGCCTTCACGTGTCACTCACTTCCGACTCCTTCTGTCCTCGATTCGATATCTTTGTTTACTATTCCTCTTTAGGGGAGAGGTAGGGTACCTCTTCCAGTAGCTTCCATAGCACATGAAGTGTTTGAGACCTTGCTTGCCTTAAAATGTCCTTCATGCACCCCCATACCTAATCGTAGTGACAGAATTATAAGCTGGGACTCAGTTTCCGTCATAATTTTGGAAACATTGTTCTACTGCCTTTTTTGGAAACATTTGTGATTCCCAAGCCTTTCTATATGTGACCTTCTTAAATTGCTTGTTCCTGTTTAAAAAAGTATAGGATCGCCTTTGCACCCAATCAGGGACACCTTCACAATGGTGTGTTGGTCTGGGCACAGTTTTCTTTTTTCTTAAAGACTTTATTAATTTATTTTTAGAGTGAGAAGAAGAGAGGGAGAAAGAGAGGGAGAGAGACATCCATGTGTGGTTGCCTCTCATGCACCCCCTGCTTGGGACCTGGCCTGCAACCCAGGCATGTGCCCTGACTGGGAATCGAATTGGTGATCCTTTTGTTTGCAGGCCGGCGCTCAATCCACTGAGCCACACAAGCCAGGGCTGGGCGCAGTTTTCATTCATGGTGTTGGCCATTTGGTGGAGAGTTTGGGGAAATTTTCTTGAATTTCTTCTTTGATTACCTCCTCTTCGTTCCCAGTTAAATTTTTTCTTCCTACTATTATGCTTTTAATTTCTAAGCCCCTTTTCTAGTTCCCGAAGTGTTATTTCATGAGTCTAATCTGTCAGTTACTTGAAGTATTTTCTCTTGAGGCCGGTCAGATTCCGCACAGAAGACTTTTCTGATCTCCTCCCTGGGGTCGGGGGTGGGGATCAGCCTCGCTGCCAGCATCTAGGGGGAAGGGAACTCGGGGTCTCAACATGAGAATGCAGAGTGTGCTCCTCATTTCGGAGACCCGCACCAGAGAATAAGCCTTCCTCCAGAGTGGAGGTAGGCGTCTGGGGTCTGTTCCTGAAACATACTTCAACCGTCTTCTAAGGATGCCCTTCGCCTGTTCTTCCAGAGATACCTTGAGGCACCAATTCATGGGCCCTTGGGAGTTCTGTGAGGTAGACCAGGCTCCTTTTCAGCCCTCCCCACCGCCAGCTTAGAATCAGCTTCCTAAGACCCATTACGTAAATTACTTCTTGTCCTCTGCTTTCTAGGTTTTGCCTTTGGCACCTCCACTCCTATTACCCTCTTCCTTGAAGTTTATTATGTCTTTTAAGAAATCCTTTACTATAATTTTAGTGGAGATTTAGGAGTTTACCGAGCTCAATATATATATTTAGTGTGCCATCTTGAACCAGAAATTTGAGGGTTTGCACTGTAGACTTACTTGTACATTTTGAATTTTGCCCAAATTTATGCTCTAGGAATTCTAAAAATATGTATTTGTAAAGAAAACATCCTTCTTTGTTCTTTATTAATATTAAGGAAGAGCCCTGGCTTGGTCAGTCATCCCGATATACCACGGTTGTAGTTTCCGTCCCGGTCAGGGCAAGACTCAACCAAATGAATGTGTAAGTGGAACAACAAATCGATGTTTCTCTCTCTCTGTTTCTCCGTTGCTCTCTCTTCTTTCCTCCCTCTCTCTATAATCAACTAAGCATTAATAAAGAAATGTCCACTTAGATCTGTACTATTATCTGTACCTTCATGAAATCTAAAAGCCTTAAAATATTGAATACAGGAGATTTGCAGCGGTCTTATTAATTAGCTCATCTCCCACGCAAGTCAAATGATAGGAAATAGAGGGGTTGTTTTTGTTTTGTTTTTACTTTTTAGGTAGATTATAGATAAGCCCCACAATTCAAACTATACAGTAGTACTAAGTATGGGAATAGTAATAATAATAGTTAACATTGACTGATCACTAAGTAGCAGACGCTACTGTAAGTGGGTTCCATGTTTTGTTTTGTTCCCACGACAACCTTATGAAGTAGGTGCTATTATTGCCCCTACATACCGATGAGGAAATGGTGGTACACAGAGGTCAAGAAACCTGTTCAAGGTACCAAAGCAAATTGATGGCAGAATGGGGATTCAAACCCAAACAGTCTAACCTCTAGAGCACATTTTAAACTTAACTACCATGTGCACAGTGATAATGGTTTGTAAATTGTGTGAATAACTAAAAGTGACGTCCCCAACTTTGCTATACGTGCCCCAAATTCCTCAGTGGGCCAGTTGTCATAGCTTCACCAAGTTAGCTCCTTTTTGTGCATAAAACTTGACAAACTGTTGTTAGACTAAGGGGGAAATTTTTTTTAAGATTTTATTTATCTTTAGAGAGAGGGTAAGGGAAAGAGAAGCAGAGGGAAAGAGACATTATTTTGTGGTTGCCTCTCGTGCACCCCCTACTGGGGACCTGGCCTGCAACCCAGGCATGTGCCCTGACTGGGAATTGAACCAGTGGCCATTTGGTTCGCTGGCCCACGCTCAATCCACTGAGCCACACCAGTCAGGGCAAATTTTTTTTAACTGTTTGTCTCTCAAATTTTCATTAACAGAGAATAACAGAGAACTGGTTGGTATTAAGATAATAGAATAAAACTTGATTTTCATAGCATGAAAAGAATGTAAATTGGCCACTTACTCTAAAGTAGTATGAGAGAATCCAAGTGATAAAACATGTCAATATTTCTCTTCTTCTCTTTATTAATAATTGAGGGCTACTTTAAAATCATAAAAGATTATATAAGAGCTTTAGAGCTCTTGGGGTCCGACCTCCTTTGCGGCAAAATGGCTAAACACACTAAGAAAGTAGGAATCGTCGGTAAATACGGCACCCATCATAGCGCCTGCCTCAGGACAATGATGAAGAAAATTGAGATCAGCCAGCATGCCAAGTACACTTGCTTCTTCTGTGGCAAAACCAATGAAGAGGCGAGCTGTGGGGATCTGGCACTGTGGCTCCTGCGAGAAAACAGCCGCTGGTGGTGCCTGGACCTACAGCACCACTTCTGCTGCCACAGGAAAGTCTGCCGTCAGACGACTGAAGGAATTGAAAGACCAGTAGAAGCTCCACAATTTGAAACACTGCTAGCCAGTAATAAATGGGTTAATTTATGTAACAACAACAACAAGAGCTTTAGAGGAATTTAGATGTTCTTTGCTAGACAGGCATGTTCATTTTTATGAAACTGACATCACTGTTAAACCATTTGTACCTCAGGTTAAAATTTGACTTTATTCTATTGCTGACTGAGTCATACCAGGTCACTGAAACCTAAAATAAGTATGTTCTAAGCATTGGGTGGCCATTACCTATTTAGAGCCAAGATCCACTTAAGACACATTGCCTTGCTTTTGACATCACTGAGGTGGCCCATGCATCCATCAGTGGTGTGCCCGTATTCTCGTTAGCTCTCCGCACAGGAAAGGATGCCAGCAAGATGTACAGTAAATTTGGTGCCATCTCCTTGGCCAAGAGTTAAGACTAGTGTTCTGTATGTCAGCCCATGCGTTGCTAACCTTTTTTTCCACACTGATGTATTTTGTGATTTGATTTGACCCCGGTTCATCTGAAACCAGGCAGTTACACTTATAATAAGGGTTCTGCTGTCCAGTTTGTCTCCATCCTGAGAAATGCCAGAAAGTGAGTATTTTGCATTTAAAGGGAACATGAAAAACCCAAGTGGAAACACCTGAAGAATGCTTTCACTTACATTCAAGGGGCATCTGCGGCTCTCAGCAGTGGGGCCTCGGAGCACGAATTCCAAGTTAGACAGAGCGATGCTGCCGCTGTGTTTAAGTGGAAAGGCCACCTTAGCAAGTACCGTAAAATGTACCGACTCAGGTTAGACTACACGGGAAACTTTGCCCCTTGAGTTGGGGATCGGGGAGTGACCTGCAAAATCCATGCACTGTGGAAGAGATTTGGACTCTATATTCTCCCCTCTCTCTCCCTTGTAAGATGGTCATTTTCCTTTAGGGATTTGGGTTTCTCTGTTTGTACATTAATAGGGAGACGGAAAAAGAGAGAGAGAGTCACGAATTAAAATCATGTTATGGTAAGTGCCGGTGCCTTTTCAGCCATATGTTTTTCTTTGTAGAACTAAGTCAGGAAAATCATTCAGGTGAAGACTATGCATTTTGATGTTAACAGATTCCACTCTTACAGATAGACAACCAGTTAACAACTTGAAATGAGGCGGTGATGGCTTTCGAAATGAAATAATGTTTGATGTAACCTCGAGTTTTTCTCTGAACTTTGGCCATGTTGTGGAAAAGCTAGGGGGAGGGGTGCAGCTCTGTCAAGCCCAGAATTACACACAAGGGAAAAAATTAATCTAAATACTGAGGGAGAAGCCTGTGTTCTCTCGCATGATATTTAGCAGCAAGCGCAAGGAGAGGGATGTTTCTTTCTTTGTGTAATGTGCAGTAGTTACAATAAACACAAGATTTCCAAATCTCAGAGGACTCTCTTGACAGTTGCTTGATAACAGCTTTTTTCATTCCATAGTTTTGACAGTTTGTGTGTGTTGCGATATCTAGTGTAAACTAAAACATCACTGTCATTCTGTTTTTCTTTTGTATGTGGCTTCTTTTTTTTTCATCTTTAAGATAATGAAAAAGATGGGCTTTTCACTTGTAGATTAGAGTAAGGCAAGTTGTGTGTAGAGATTAGCATGTGTTTATGAGTTTTGAAAGATCCAAGTTGACAGCAGAACACTGCTTTAAATAATTTTTTTCTCTATATTGCTTCAGGAAAAGTGTAAGTGGGATGTATAAGTTTTTTCTGAAGCTTTTGATAAATAGCAAGTCTTAGGTATCTGTGTGGGTACCTGTATTATTTATCTGTGGTAATTGAAGAAGAGCGAGTACAATAAACATCTCTAGCGCTCCTAGCTGTGCAGCCTTTGAGAAATGGAAAGTGAGCTTTTCCTTGGCAGTTACCAGGGTCTTTCCCTGTTCCACCTGGGTGCTTTTCAGTTAGTCCCCAAGTGTACTTCTTGTCACCTGATGGATCTCCCATCCCACCCGCTTCTGCCAAGTTCATAGCTAAATGAAGTCACTGGTCTGATTTAGAAACAACAGGGTTTCGTTGTCATGGTTTACTTATCTGGTCTTTGTTGTCCTGGAGTAACTCTAGAAACTAGATTGTGTTGGCACCGCTTGCATGGCTTCAGGGGAGTTGAGGGGCCAGGGGCACACATCCGGGTCATAGCAGTCTTTGCTTACCAGGTGCAAATTCTGGATTCCCCAAATTCAGGAAGAAGGCCCATTCCTGAGGGACTGGCCCCTCTCCAGCCCCGATAACCTTTGATTTGTAGAAACCTCCGTGAGGTTATTTTGCCATCAAACCAAATTTGCTGTAGTGTAGCAAAGCTCCCAGTGCCGTCATCTGGCATGTTACCGACAAATTCCAATTATTTTTCTACTTCGCGCTATTGTTAAACACTACAAGCTAGCTGACAGTAAAATTATAAATACAGGTGTTGTCACACTACACTATAATCAGAATTTTAATTTGAATTTTCATTTGTAAAGCGCTTTTTTTTCCCCATGGGAAAATGGGAATAGAATTAGTTTTATTGACAGTAAAAAGACATTTTGAAAGCTTCCTAAATCATTACCTGTATTTAGCAGGAGGAAAAATTGTACATGTCCATGTAAAAAGAAGAGTTTTATTATCACATATTTACTCATTATATTTGGTGGTAAATAAAACGGGGAAGACATGTTTGACACATGATTGACGGAACTCAGTAGGTTTTTGCTCCATCAGAACAATAGACAGACATAAATATATATTTTGCTTTTGTTTTGTTCTGCTATTACTAATACAGACCTGTAGACAAAATCTTCTTCTAACAAATTAAGTACAGCCTGTTGGAGTCTGCAAGCAATGCTAAACTTTTTATTAGGCAATTTTCTCTTCTTACCCAGATTCATCATCTGTGGTGTTCTTTTTTCCCCTCTTTGCGTGGTGGTTGGAGTAAGTTCCCCCTTCTCAAGTCCCTTTTTTTTTTTCTCTCTCAAGGCATTTAGTGTCGTGTCTGCCAGATTTCAGTGATGAGCAGCGAATTGCTTTTAAAGTGGGCATTATGCCAGTTCAGCAGCACAATGGAAAACCAATCTTCCACCGTTCTACTTTTGATGCTGTTATTGTAGCATTTTAGATAACTGCTGCCACAAAAAAAAAAAAAAGAAAAAAAAAGATGTGCTCAATTGCTACCAGTTAGTCAAGTTAAATCCAGAGTAGCATTAAAATTACTCTGAAAATTGTTTGTCAGAGGTCAGGCGCCGTCTGTGGCTGCTGCACATAGGGTAGGTGTTCTGCTCTGGTGGGATTTTTTTCCCTTTATTATTACTGTCACTGACCAGCTCTCTAAATAGCCTTTCACTACCTGTTTACTTATTGTCTAAACCTCCCTGTTGAAAAATGTGTCAAACAGAAATGTTGAAAAGTTTCTTTAAAGTGCTGCAAATAGCAGGAGAGTGAGTTGTTCAGGGTGCTAGAGTTTGTACAATGTGAAAGCAAAAAAAAAAAATTGGGAGAGCAAGAACATAATTCTCTGGTTTCTATAGCAAGATTACTGTTTTCTTCTTTTTATCTTCACTTCTCAACTGCCGGGTTCACCGTTCTACTTTTTTTTAATAGCACAAATGGAATTTATCCTCTTTCCATCTCAAGTCCCTTCCCTCCTCCACTGGCTTTTCTTGTGAATGAAAGGGACTCCTACTATGACTATAGGACAGATGGCAGCTGCATGTGTTGTATTTGATATATTTCGGAGTGAGCCACATTTTTAAATTCAAGGCCAACAGATACTCTATTTTGAGGTCAGCAGTAACACTATACTCCAAGCCTGCTCCATTTCCTCAGAATTTTAGACTTTAAAAATTACATAAATAGCCTACAACCTATGTTCAAAATAATTGAATTGAGATCTATTAGATGCATTGCAGTAATGATAAAAACCAGTCCGATTTCTGGGCTGCCTTTTTTCTAAAGTATGTTTATCTTTATCTCTAATGGATTTTTCTCCTTACATTGATCATGTCTATTCTATCTTCAGACTCCAAGCCTTATAAAGGCAGGCATTTTTGTCTGTCTTGTTCATTCCTGTATCCCTAGAACTGAGAACAGTATCTGGCACCTAGTAGGCACCCAGTAAATATTTGTTGAACGAGTTAATAAATGCTTCTCCTGTGGGTTCACGGAATCGTAGCAGTTATTTGCTCATGAGGCATATGGCCATTTGGTGGTAGCAATGAGGATTGATTGATTAGTGCCCCACCAGCCAGTATTTATTAACTCTGAAGTTCTCGGCCTTATGGTCTTCCAGAGTTCTTTCCCAGGTATCATATTGGTTTCCTGGGCTGATATTCACGCACATTTCAGAGCCATATTTTCTTTCAGTTTCTAAAGCATGTACGAAGAGGCTCTGATAGTGACACAGTCAATATTCATAAACAGCCCACTCCTGAGTGCCGTCTAGATGAACCGTTGCATGCTGTCCAGTGTGAGAGTGTGAGTGGTCTTGTCTTAATATGGGAAGGAGACTGCCCTGCGTGGTGGGATACATACAGGATAGCAGTTAGAGTTCCCTCAGGGCCATTTGCTTTTCCTGTGGAATTGTACTTTAGGCATTCTGTGATTCTGTCTTGTCTTCCACTACCGGCCTCCCCCTCACCCCGAACTCCCTGCGTCCATCTGCAAAGCGAAGGAAATGAGGACTTGGAGACTGCTTAACAAGGTCAGAGGCTTCAGAGAATTCGGTGACTTAATCAAGAACTGTACCATGTAAAAAACACACCGCTTTCCCTTTTAATCATTGAGTTGTAAACGTGACTTAGCTTTAAATGGATAGCAACAATTTGCAAATCAATAAGACCTATCTTGTAATTAGCTTTGGACTCTGCATTACAAAGTATACACTGAGGATTATGATAGTAAAAATGCAGAACGTTCTTTCTTGGCAGCTAAAAATGTGCATATTAAACTTAGAGACATGGAAGTGGTGAGTTTTCCTAGCTACTAACAGATTCTCTCAAAAGAATACCTTGATATGCCCTGGCTGGTGTAGCTCAGTGGATTGAGCGTGGGCTGGGAACCAGAGGGTCCCGGTTTGATTCCCAGTCGGGGCACATGCCTGGGTTGCGGGCCAGGTCCCCAGTGAGGGCCATGTGAGAGGCAACCATACATTGCTGTTTCTCTCCCTCTCTGTCTCCCTCCCTCCCCCTCTCTAAAAAGAAATAAAATAAAATTAAAAAAAATACCTTGATAGAGACCATTTTTTAAAAGTAGCAGACAAAAACAATTTTCTTAAGTTTTACCACAAGGGTTTTATGCATTTTTTTGAGAAGAATCTAGAATGTTCAATGGAACATTCCCCTATGTGCTTATGCCATCTTTTCCTCTCCAATAGCATTTGTCTTTCATCTAAGCAGAGCCAAAGAAGGAACTGAAATAAGGATTCAGGTTTTTGTTGGGACACATTTGAACACATATGTTTTGCCTTACAGGCCCGAGTGCCAACATTTGACACAGGGGGAAAACATGGACCTGTCCATTCTAGCATCTTGAGTCAACATTGGCTAAAAATCAAAAGACTTTCAGTGGCCTGAGCCAAAAATGGAAAATCTTATACAAGAGTGCCGAAGCGGCCTTGCACGTTTTTTTTTTTTAAAGATTTTATTTATTTATTTTTAGAGGAGAAGGGAGGGAGAACGAGAGGGAGAAAGCAATGTATGGTTGCCTCTCACATGGCCCTCACTGGGGACCTGGCCCGCAACCCAGGCATGTGCCCTGACTGGGAATTGAACCGGGACCCTTCGGTTCCCAGCCCGCGCTCAATCCACTGAGCTGTACCAGCCGGGCGGCTTTGCGCATTTTTAAAGCTACATTGTGCAGGCTGCTGAGGAGTAGGAAAATAAGGGTTTCTCTGGGTGTCCCTCTCCACAGTCAGGGGTGTCGAACCTGTGGCCCAACACAAAATCATAAATCTACTAAAAACATGATGAGATTTTGTCGTGATTGTGTGTCCCAATGTATTTAACGTGTGGCCCAAGACAACTCTTCTTCTTCCAGTATGGCCCAGAGGTGCCAGAAGGTTGGACACCCCTGGAGGAAAGTTGTATGGCCTTGCAAAAAGCCTTCCTCGTGGTTATAGCATCTCTTGTGTTTAACTTATGGGATTGTTGTTAGACTGAAATAATAGAATGTGTACGTTCTTACCCGTCTTTATATCAGGAATTGGCAGATTTTTTTTTTTTTCTATAAAGGGTCAGATACTTCCCTGGCTGGTGTGGCTGAGTGGATTGAGCACCAGCCTGCGAACCGAAGAGTCACCAGTTCGATTCCCAGTCAGGGCACATGCCTGGGTTGCAGGCCAGGTCCCCTGTTTGGGGTGTGCAAGAGGCAACCACACATTGATGTTTCTCTCCCTCTGCTTCTCCCTCCCTTCCCCTCTCTCTAAAAATAAATAAATAAAATTGTTTTGTTTTTTTTTTTAAAGAAAACTTTAAAGGGTCAGATAGTAAATATTTTCAGCTTTGAGAACCAGACCGTCTCCATGACAGATACTCACCTTCACTATCGTGACTGCCCGCAGACAATAGACAAATGGGGATGGCTGTGTTCCAGTAAAACAAGTGGCAACCTGGAGTTGGCCTTCAGGCCATAGTTTGCTCACCCTTGCTGTAATAATGAAAGGTGTAAAATACCGCCAACTATTTCTGTACTGCTTCCAGTAAATAACTCCCCATTTGGCAGTCAGCCAGTATGATCAGCGCTCGGCCATCCTTGGAAGGAAGAAGCCTAAAGGGACCATCTGTTTCAACAGAAAGCCGCCTTCAGTAGTGTTTCAGTCAACCTTTCCAAATACTTGCTCAATTTTACAGAGGAAATTTAAATTCCATTCAGGTTATATTTATTAGTGGCTTAGCTTAGGCCACCGTGTCTCACAGAAGCCTCCAGCTTTTCTGTAAGAATGTGTTCCTTCCTTAGGACAGCCCACTCCCTTCCTTTGAGTTAGTTACGGTTGCTGTTAGTTACAGTGGAGAAGGGGTGCCAGTATTAAAACAGCTAACTAGGGTGGGGTGCTGCCGCTTATTACCTCCCCTGGACAACCCTGGAGCCTGTGGTCAAGTAGGACAGTTGACAAAGAGGGGCAGTGGCCATCTTGATGATCAACCAGTTAAGGTTTCAAGATATATAGTCAATTCTGATAAGAATCCTACTTAAGAGCATCACTGATATATCCTGGAAAGGAACATACCACGATCTTTATGTTTCCAAGAGACAAAATCACATTAGCTTAATGGAAGAACTCATCCCAGAGAGAGTGCAGCGTATCAGTTCATAGAATTCAAGAAGGTAAAGGTTGCTAAGCCTGATATCCTGAAAACACTGGTATTTCAGAGTCCATGGTTGGTTTTCTAAGCGGCTAGATTGCTTTAATATTTAGTTTGTATCTGATGAGTCAGAAATCCAAAACCATATCCATTTTCCATAAACATTAATTCCAGAGCAGCCAAAAAATGTACCTGGTGCAGAATTTGCCTTCATATATTCTCCTTGGACGGTGAGTTTGCTGGTAAGCAATCATTTAAAAATACACCTTTGACTTTCTCTTTCCGGTTTCTCTCAGATTTCTTTCTTTTTTTTTTTTTAATTTTATTTTATTTTATTTTTAGAGAGAGGGGAAGGGAGGGAGAAAGAGAGGGAGAAACAGCAATGTATGGTTGCCTCTCACGTGGCCCCCACCGGGGACCTGGCCTGCAACCCAGGCATGTGCCCTGACTGGGAATCGAACTGGGATTCTTTGATTCCCAGCCCGTGCTCAATCCACTGAGCTACACCAGCCAGGGCTTTTTTTTTTTTCCCCCTCAGATTTCTTAAGGCCTCAGATCTTCCCCCATCTCTTAGGCATCCCACACCGAGTCAGTGAGCTTTGTGTAACATATATGCCAACAAGTTGGTAAATACTATCTTTATTCATGTTTTCCTGTATTCCAACGATTCGTCCAGAGTGGTGGCCCTCCCTGATAGGCAGTTTCTAAGATGTCCCAACCATTGTTCCAACCATTTACAAAGATCTGAACTCTCGCTTTCCCAGTGGCACGGGCTGTGAGAACAGGAGGCTGACAAGAAAGGAAGGTGCCCACAGGATTAAGTGGCAACCACGGCAAGGCCTACATTCTTTTGCTGGTGCCACAGCCTTTGACCCAGACTGGGGTGTGGTTGTATGTATTTGCTATACCCTGAGGGCTTTTTCTTCTCCCATCTTTGAAAAATGACCATTGACACTGGACCGTAGCTTTTACCACCTGTCTGTTGCCATCATTGTCAATAACTAACATTTGTTGAGCATTAACTTGATCCCAGAGACTGAGTGGGCACACTAACCCTTCAACCTACTCATTCATTAAAAAGTGAAGGAAAATAGCCCTGGCCAGTGTGGCTCAGTTGGTTGGGTGCCATCCTGGTCTGGGCACATGCCTGCATTGCGGGCTTGGTCCCAAGGTTTGGGGCACGTATGGAAGGCAACCAGTCGGTGTTCCTCACATCAAGGTTTCTCTCCCTCTCTCTCTCTCTCCTTCCCTTCCCCTTTCTCTAAAATAAAAATAAATTTTTAAATGTGAAGGAAAATAAACAGGGGCTTGACATTCGGAGATAAGAGCCCAGAAAATGAGTCCAGAATTTCTGATTCTGAAGCCAATGCCAACTCCCCATCTATAGTGACTGCTCTTAATGCAGGTACACTTTCTTTCCCTCCCCTGTCTGCTCTCCGCCCCGCCCCCCCCCCAGTGTGTTGGCCCACGCCCATGCCCACACCCTGCTAACTCTCCAGGGTAAATGATTTCCAGATCCCATGGGTAGTCATGTCACCAAATAGCATATTAGTCAGTCTGAATTTTTTAATGCACTCAGGTTTAGAAACTGTGTAAGTAGAGATTAAGGTAATTAAGCATCAAGATTAGAAATGGTATGTGAACAGTAAAGCAATTGTGTATACTTCTTGGATATTGTTGGCAGACACAAACCTTCAAACGACTAGAGTGTTTCTCTTTTAAAGATTTTACTTATTCTTAGTGAGAGGGGAAGGGAGGGAGAAAAACAAGGAGAGAAACATTTGATGTGAGAAACATCAATCGGTTGCCTCTCACACACCCTCAACTGGGGACCTGGCCCTCAACCCAGGCATGTGCTCAGACTGGGAACTGAAATGGTGACCTTTACGATGATGCCCAACCAACTGAGCTACACCGGTCAGGGCTGAACAACTGGAGTCTTTGGGATGAATGGTATTGGTGGGAAATGTTATTTTGATGCTATAAGGTTGTGACATCATTGAAATTGGACATACCTGTAAGTTTTATAGCTCTGGCCCTTGTTGGGGGAGGTGTAAACTTATCAGAATCTGGGACTATTTTAAAAGCAAGCAAACAGCCCTGTCCAGTGTGGCTCAGTAGGTTGGGCATCGTCCTGCAAAGGGAAAGGTCACAGGTTTGATCCCCGGTCAGTGCATGCCTGCGTTGTGGGTTCCGTCCCTGGTCAGGGTGCGTACCAGAGGCAACCCGCCGATGTTTCTCTCTCACATCAATGTCTCTCTCTCTTTCTCTCTCCCCTCCCCATCTCTAAAAATAAATAAAATCTTTTAAAATGTAAATGAAAATAAAAAGCAAGCAAACACACACATGTCTCCCTCCCTCCCCCTTTCCTCACAAAAACCTCTGAGAATGGAGTTGGGTGGTGAAAATCAAATGGCTATTTTGAAAAACAAACTTCCCAGGTGATTCTACTTTCCCATCTGCCAACCCCTGCTTTGAGCCCAACTGCCCTGGGGTCAGTCTTTCTGGTTCTTGTCTGTCACTGAACATTGATTAGACATTAAGGTATTTAGAATATTTCCATTTTCTCATGACTTCCTGGGTATTATAAGATAGCACTCACATCAAATTCCACTATGCTTGCTATCTATCCAATTGGCTTTGATTAAATTACACGCTTGTGGAATAGAGTGCAATGAAGGATGTTGGCAAATTGCAGCTGTAGCCAACCCCGGGGGCCTGGGGGAAAGTGACATGTTTTCTACTGGGGCAGTAACTTACAACCCTTGGCCTTTGGTAGAGTTTATCCTTCATAAAACTTAGTTTCACATTGGAATCTGCACTTGAAAGTCAACGTTTTGTTGCTGCTTTTCTGTGCAAATGCAGTATCATAGAACCATCTGGAGGATAAACTTTTGCTCGATGCATCCAGACCTGAGCTCTGGTAAAGTGTACAATAGTCTCGTATACCACAGTAATGGCCCTTTTTAAACATTAGGGTAGTTTTAAAAAATTGCAATAAAGTCCTTGTAATTTATAGAACTTGCTGTAATACAGATACGTGTAAAATACAATCTGTGTACCTGATTGCAGGTAACAGAGTTAAATGTGCCAGCAATTTCAAACACAGCTTGATATTTCCTATAATAAAATATAATGCAAAAAAAATTAAATATCCAATATCAACGGATCCTAAATGGTTTTGATATTTCTTTTTGTCCTTTCCCATGAAGAGTAATTTATTTCCCTTTTTAAAGTGTGGGCAGAATGATTACTAGCGCACTGTAATGTAATTGTGTTGCATTGATAAAATAAAAATTGTCCTTTATCTGTGTCCTGATAATGTTCAATTTACAGGCTGGCTTTTCTGCCACCTCTTCAGTGCTTTGAGTATTCCACTTCTCCTCCCTTCCTGCTCTGAGAGCGCACAGAACTGTTTGAAATCCACTGGTACAATTGTCAAATCAATTATTCATTCTCTGCAATTATGCTCGCACAAAGAACATTTTGCTGGTCTGAATGATGATTAAATTAACAGCTATTCCAGCTGCCTGATAACATCTAATAGAATATTCATAAGCCCAAAATGGAATGAATTATCTCCATTAACTTCATCATGCTCACTTAATTACATGCTTGTTATTGTATTTACACCTTGTTAGATACCGCTGAAGCTGATCCAGTGGCTGGCCGGGAATTGGAAGCGTCTGTCATGGGGCAGTTGGAGCGCGTTTTGTAGGAAATGCTATTTATTTTAAATGCTCCACCTGCTGGGAGCCGAGGTTAGTCAGCAGCACTGAGATGAATTGGGAAACGGGGTGTAAAAAGAAATAATGTGCTTCTGACAGGCTCCGTGGCTTTTAAGTTGCTCTCATTCAGCCACTTCACAAAAAATTATTTTATTCCATCTCTCAGTGATGATGACATGATTGCTTTTGGGTAATCATTTACCATTCTGATTTTATTTTTTGAAGTAAATTGTCTGAAGTAATAGGTTCTTGGAATTACAGCGTGCCTTGCTTTTTTCTTAGAACTTTATTTAAGCTTGTCTTCCAGCATTTAACCTGAGTCCCCTCTTTCGTTTGATCTTCTAACTTTATTTATACAACAGTGCTTAATGATCCTGCACAATGTGTTTTTTTCCTCCCTCTATGCACCCCCCCTCCAAAATTCTGTCCAGTGTGGTTGACAGTACTTTTTATAACCTCAGCAAGGGGGCTGCACGGGCAATTTTCTTCCAACATGACAAATACAAACACCCCCAAACCCAACCCTGATAGAATCACTTCATCCAGTTGAAAGGACATTTTTTTTTTATCTCTTTCAAGGTGACTCTTTCTCCAGTGAAATAAGGTAAGGAGCACCGCTTCCCCTTCTATTTTTCACTCTAGACACGGCATTCTTCACATTGGCTTGCCCTGTCTCCGCCCTTCTCCCATCACCCCTTGCTCTTTCCCAAACTTCCAGTGACCAGCCCTTCCTGGTGGTGAGGCCCTGCAGCACCTCCATTCGCTGGGAGCGTGAAGGGTCACTGTTCGCCCTGCCAGGCTGCAGGAAGCCTGTGTTTATTGAACATGAACCAGACCAATTGCAGAGAGAATTCTAATCTTAGTTCTAAATACTTGTCAGATCAGCCTATAGAGCACTTGAGCTAAACCATGGATATTTTATTCAGTTTGAAGGCCTTATTTTGGTATCAACAAAAAAGAGAAAAAGAAAACTGAATGTAATTATTTATAAGTAGGAATGGAACTGGATAGTGGAGTAACAGAGAGACTCTTCAGCCTTTACATATACTTTAGCATCCAAGATGGGGTTTAACAGGCAAGAATGGTCCTCTGGGCGGTTGGCTAGTTGATAAATGCATCGCATGCTGTGTGTGCCTGGCACTGTGCCTGGTAAAGTTTTTCTAAATAAGAATTGAATGGAAGATGGTGTTTTTTAGTTCTTCTTTCAGTTGAAAAATGTTTATCTACTTGTCATTTGATTTGGGGCCCTGAGTGTGCTTGTCTTTGAAACACTGATGTCACTGGAGGTCTTTGGATACTGTGTGTAGCCCGGACGGGGTTATCGATGGATGCTCGGGAGAAAGACAGCCAGGCCAGAGGCTCTGACAGCTCTCTATATAGGTTGAATGGTTTTAAACTGTAAGGAGGGCCCCCCCCCGCCAAATTCCTAAAGCTTCCTGCATTCTACCCCTTACACAGAGCTCGTGTTGCATGGAGGGAGGGAGGCTACAGATTAGAAAAGGTGGGAAAGCTGAGAACTGTATGGTGGGAAGCCATGCAATTAAAAAACTGACTGAAATTATTACCTGATTTCATAATTGACAGAATATTTAATTCAGATATAGTAAATTGACACACCTCTACACAGAGACAATTATGACTGACTGTATAACACCTGACAGAATCAATTATAACTGACTGTTGTTTGATACCTTTGCACGGAAATAAATGAAACAGATATTCAGAACAGAGACGGCTGCTGCCTGTGTGCCTAAGCCTGCCTTAATTAAAATAAAATAACCAGTAGGCGACGTTAAAATGTCTTTGCCTCCTGGTTTGTATTTCTGTGTGTTCCTTTAAGTCCAGAAAGGGTTTTACAAAGAGTAAAGCTTAAAAGAGATTTTTGTTTTACTGACACAGACAAAATATCCGAAGTAGAGATAGTTTCCTCAGATGGGAGGATATACTCGTTTGTTTCAAATAGTTCTAACGTTTTATTTGATCAGTTGACTTTTAAATGCAATACTTAAGACAAGTTCAACCTGCAGATGATGGGCTACTTCATTTCATGTAGAAAATACTGTAACTTGCATGTTTTCAGGTTTTAGATTCTACTCAGTAGAAACCAACTTTTAAATTAGCAGTTCATTTTATTGTCTGATAAAACATTGGGTAAGTAATTAATATCTAGGCTGGCTTGTTTTTCATTGTTTTTGTATTGGTTGGGGACAGGATATTTTTGGTAATTAGCATATAACCCTAAGGCATCAACGTGACCAAAGTAAATAAGCAGTAGATACATGTCCTCAAATGAGATTCCCAGGACAAGCGGATCCGCGTTGCAGGTGTATTAAGGTGAATGACTTCTGGTGATACGACAGTCTACGAGAGTATATTTTGCTGAGGTGCTTGTTTGTAGGAAGAGCCTTGTCTCTACGAAGTTTGGATTTTGTGTGTGTGTGTGCGCGCGTGCTGGTTGTTGAGACAGTGACAGCCACCGGGCTGGGATGGCTACAGATCTTCTAGGCCTCTTGCCTAATGGCCTCTTGGAATCTTTTAACAGTTGTCCTCAGACAGCTGACCTGCAGGGCCTATGGCCATGGCTCCTTTACTGACAGCCCAAACTAGAGCAGGTAGAAGGAATGTAGTTTTACTGGCTACATTTACTGGTTTCCACCATTTAACACCAGTATTAAACCCTTGAGTTCGAAAGTAGTGGGCGGAGCATTAAAGGAAATGGGGTGACAGTTTCAATGTGAAGCCTAACATGGGTGGCCTAGGGGCCTCCAGTGGGGCAGAGAAAAACTGTGACGAAGGGGTGAGCCCTTTCTCCCTCAGCTCTGCGTCCCATGGCCTGTGACAGCTCGTGCAGTGGTTTCCTAGAAGACCTTCCATACAGTATTGATTACATTCTCATTGGGGAAGCAAGTGGGAGCTTTTATCTGCATCTCACACTGGCATGGAATGGTGCCTTGGCCGTATCGACTGGCTGTGGCAGATGCCGGTGATCGCAGTTGACTTTTATGAAGAAGAGCACCAAGTGATGCTGGTTGTCATTCTAACTCTGCTGTGTGGCAGTATAAATAGGCCCCTTTCTAACCAACCTGGTGGGAAAAGTCAATATCCCATCAGCAGAGGAGGTAAACACATCGGGAGCTGTGCCCTCTCTCTTCCTCCCCTGCTCTGCATCACCGCAGCTCTTTCAATGCACTGTCCGCACCGGCGCAGGCGGCTGTGTCATTGACATGCACGGGGTGCCGCCCAGGCTGTGGCCTGCGGAAGCAGCCGCCCTGGTTGTGGGGCCATTGTTGCCTATTCCCAGACTCCAATAATTGGAACTTTCAGAGTGTCTTTCTGTGGCCGGTTAATGATGCGCCCCTTCTCGCCTCCATTTTTCCACCCCCTTAGGGCATTTCAGTCCTTTCTACGAACATTTTTTGTTGTTGTTTGGAAGGCAGTTGATATAATTTAGCAAAGGTTGTGGAGAACAAATGGCGAATGTGTAGTTAAGGAACAAAAGTCTTGAGAGTGAGTTTTCGTTTTCCTGGTGCTTTGTGGACTTCAGTGTTGCTCTGTTGTTTCAGTGGGTTTCTCTTTCTGTGACTGACGTAATTTCCTTCTCGATGCTTCCCTATTCCCAGCGCCGGTCAGCCTCACTCCCCCAGGCACCTTGGCCCAGACCAGCCTCTGAGGGCCTGCTTTCTCCGGTTTGTACTTCCCAATGCCCGATTACCGGCTGTGTGACCTTAGGCAACTGACTTGACCTCCCAGTTTCCTCAGCCAGAAAATGGGGATTGTGCAACAGTGGGCCTCTCCAAATAACCTCACAGTGTTCCTGGGCAGCTTTGAACAAAACCTATGTCATCTTAACCATCCGGAGCAGGGTTGGCTCCCCCAGGGATCACCCTTGGCCCCAAAAGATCAGACCTGGGTGTCACGGCCCTGCCGCTCCTTTAGAAGAACCACATGTGGAGGTAGCAGGCTCTGGGGAGGGAAAAGAAGGGGCTTCTTTCAGGCTGGTAGTGCCCTTCTCCAAACCAGAAGACTGGGGGAGTGTGCGTGGAAGGAGCAGGAAGCAGAGGAAGGGCAGCTGCATACCCAAAGTTCACAGGCACTTGGTTGGTGGACAAAGAAGAAAAAAACAATCTTGCCAATGGACAGGTGCTCTACAGACAGGCCACCCCTCATCTCTGCCAGAAGAGGAGGTTTTCTGTTGCAGAGGGAAACAGATCTGAAGGACTAGAAGAAACCGGGCCCAGCTGATCTGGGGAGTTGGCACTGGGAGAGCCAGGCTTCCTTTGAGACAAAGTATTTCCTGCCACATCCATACTTAGCATGCATTTGTGTGCATACGCTCAGCAGCGTTGCAAAAGTGTCTGTAAGTGGCGTTCACCTTGCCTGCTGCACATGGGCGCGCACCTGCAGTTCCCATCCATGGAGGATGGTTGTGTCCCCCCGGTGCACTGAATCAGCTAGGCGCCGAGAAGTGGGGGCTGAGGAAAGGAAGAATGGCTTCCACAGAGGAATCTCAGGGTCTTAGCTCCCCCAGCCTGGGACTGGCCCAGGGGTAGACCAGCGACAGGACCATGAGGATATGTAAGCCACAGAGCTGCAAGTACAACCTGCACCCCCTTCTCCAATGTGTAAGAAGTACTGAATGGTCTTTAAAGAAGGTCCCTCTGGATATAAAGTACCATATATGGCATAGAGCCAGCAGTATTATAATCACTATGTACGTTGTCAGATGAGTACTAAACTCATCGGAGGGAGTACTTTGGAAGGTATATAAATGTCTAATTGCTATGCTGTATACCTAAAAGTAATATAAAATTGCATGTCAAACTGTAATTGGAAAATAAAACGAAGCTCCCTCTGAGACTTGTAATCCTTTTATTTTTATTTCTTTTTAGAGAAATTGAAGAAGCAGTATATTACCACCAAAGTTCGTCAAGACTACAAAAATCTCAAGAACATAGCAGAGCAGTTCTTGTTGCAAAGCAGCTATACCGAAGTGAACCTCAGCAAACTCTTTGTGGATTGTGCTGTCAAATGCTGAGGGCCCCTAGAAGTGTCTGCAGCAGGGAGCTTTGAGTGAAGTGCGGCAGCTTCCTGGCACATGGATCCATCACCTCCGCTGGGGTCCTCGCTGCTTCTCTGCTTCGCTTTTTCCTTGGGATTGCATCTCATTTTGTGTGCATGTGGCTTGGGAGGGGCATTATTCAAAGTGACTGCAAAAATATTTAAAACACCAAGCATCAGGGAAAACCCAAACAGCCTTCCTCATACAGTGTACCATGTACTGCTGAAGCATGGCCCTGTAATCCTTTGCAAAGCACCTGACGAGCAAGCCACTTGGGATTCGAATTCGGATTCGGGACTGGATTTCTAGGGGAGGTGGGTCAGTGAAGGAAGAGAAATTAATTGAGAGTGGCTGGAATGCAGGTGACCGCAGGTTTGGCCCCAGGGCCTCCAGCAGAGCCTGCCCCTACAAGGAGAGGTCCATGGAGTCTGGTAGGAGCACTAACGTTTTGCCTTTTCACACGCCAATTAAACCCAGGCTAAATCCAAGTGCTTCCCAGCCACTGGCTCCAGGAGTGGCTGTCCTGTCCTTTTCAGTTTTGTCTTTTATATATGTAGTCAAGGGGGGAGATTTTGAATGAGCCTTGTGCTCACTAAATAGATTAAACAGCTTGTTTATTAAATTGCTCCAAAGTCCAACACACACACGTGCATGCTTGGCAGGTGTTTTGCATTCTCATTCCTTTTTCCCCTTAAGTAGAAAATCCAGTAAAGGTTTATACAGTGGGAAAGCACATTTACAATAATTTGTTATACTGTAATATTTCATTAAAAACATGTAGAGGTTAGGGTGAGGATCCTCATGGTATATTCAGAGGGGTGGTTAATTGATTAATTGCCTCTGGTGCTAATTTTTCTCATTTCTTCTTTGCCAGAACCTAAATGTATTTCAATATAGCAGTTTTGCCTTTCTTACATCATGGATAAGTTTATACTAACAAAATATATTTCTGCTGTGCAATTATGCTATATTTTTAAAACTCTTTACCTGTGTGCTTTTACAAATGAAAACTATGTTGCGCTTTTTTTTTCCCCCCCTCTTAAGAATAAAGTTTTCTGCCTTGGCTGGCGTGGCTCAGTAAATTGAATGCTGGCCTGCAAACCAAAGGGTTGCCGGTTCGATTCCCAGTCCGGGCACATGCCTGGGTTGTGGACTAGATCCCCAGTAGGGGGTGTGCAAGGCAACCACACATTGATATTTCTCTCCTTCCCTTCTCTCTCTAAAAATAAATAAAATCTTTTTTTTAAAAAAAGAATAAAGTTTCCTAAAGGGAAGTTGCCGTGAATCTTTACCAGATATAAAATGTTGATTAGAGGGGGCAGCCAGGTATAAAGGATACCCCTCTCAAACGTCAGCCTGGTTGGACCTCAGCTCAGAGATGCTCAGCATGGTAGTATGTGCAAATGTTCTGAGTGCGTTAGGGAAAATTTCTGTGGACCTTGGTCCTTTAAGGGATGAAGTGTGCTTTCTCGTGTGCTTTGCTGATTTGGGCAGCCAAAGAAAGCTAAGCCAAGAGCCCAGCGGTGTCTCTTTATGGAGAACAAAGGTGCTGAGAAAGGTTACCCAGCATGGCCCTCCTAAAGGAATACTTGTTAAAGCGATGGAGACGGCGCCGCCTTCTACCTTTCTTTGCTGTCTCATTATTCTCCCTTACCCTCTCCTCCTTTCTCTGTTGTGTCTTATACTCAGGCTTAAGTAGAAACATTTTGGGTTTGGGGCCCTGTCAGTTAATTAATTAATGCCTTGGTACTTCGGGTTCGCGACCTGCCCGAAGTTGGAGCACCCAAGTTGCTTCGGAAAACTACGGGATTCGTGTGGTTTTCATTGCTGTTATCATGTAAGATTGCCGAGATGGTTCTTCAACCTAACGTGTGCTTCCAGAGCCCACGCCCCCACTTGGCTTTCGCAATAGAAGGCATGTTTTCCTTGATTTCTTGGACCTTGGGGTATGGTAAATACAAAAATAGAGTTATCTCGAACTTGGTCATCAAAGAAACTCTAGGAGATTCAAATAACTACTCATTGGTCTGTTTCTTGTCTCTGTATTAGATGGTCATCACTGTGAGGGCAGGAAGTGTTTCTGTAGAGGGTGTATAAAAAGTCAGGCATTTCTTAGAACAGTCCTTGAAAAGAGCACATGCTGTGGTCCCTGTTTTCTAATTCCGATATGTAACTCCGGATTCATTAAGAGGCTTTTCTGGGAGGCACCTCAGGGTTCCAGAATTTTATGGAAAATTGAAACCTAGCCCAGCTTGTGTAGCTCAGTGGATTGAGCGCGGGCTGGGAACCAGAGGGTCCCGGTTTGATTCCCAGTCGGAGCACATGCCTGGGTTGCAGGCCGGGTCCCCAGTGAGGGCCATGTGAGAGGCAACCATACATTGCTCTTTCTCCCTCCCTTCTCTCTAAAAATAAATAAATAAAATCTTTAAAAAAAAGAAAGGAAATTGAAACTGCGACTTTGAAGAATTATAGTGGAATCCTGGCCGCATGGTCAGTTGGTTGGAATGTTCTCCCATATACCAAAGGGTTGCGGGTTCAATCCCTAGTCAGGGCAAATACAGGAGGCAACCAATCGCTGTTTTCCTCTCTCCCTCCCACACCCATCTCTTTCTCCCTGTCTCCTTCCATCCCTCCCTCTCTCTCTAAATTCAATAAACATACTTTGCTGTGAGGATTGTTTTTCCAGTGGATCCCTCTTGGAAGATTGGAACATGGCATACAAACTTTTCTCTGAGAAAAGTTTCTACTCCTTAATTCGTTTGCCATCCGTTGATAGTGCAGTGGATGGTACAGGTGCAGAAATGCCCTCTACTTCTTTGTACAAGGGCACCTACCCGAATGTCTGCGCAGGCTCCGTGGCATGGGGGTTAAGCTCCAGTGCTCACAGTGCAGGGATCAAACAAGCCGGGTTCACGCCAGAGAGTGGCTGGGACTGCCCACGGGGGGCAGCGGCTGTTCAGTGATGTTGGGACGGACAGAGCCCAGGGTGGCCGACCACACGGTCCAGTTTTCAAGAGAAGCCAGGAATCCTGGTGTTCCGTAAGTTTCTCGATTTCTAAACCTTGTGACTAATTTTGTAAAGTAAAAACTTAAATGCTGTGGGCCAGCCTAAACTTCGAGTAGGCTAGATTGTATCTGTGCCCCTTGGGAAATGGTATCCTGAAAGAGCCCTAGGCCTCCGAAAACGGCTCCTGTTGAATTTAGGTTCTGCCTGCCACAGGACACACACAGGGATCTCGGACAGGGCGCGCTTGCTCTCAGCTCTCCCTGTAAAGGGAGCTGGGAGACCAGAAGTTGAAAATCCTACAAAGGGAATGCTCAGTAATATTTTAATTTGTCCAGGAAACTAAAGTTTACAGACTGGGCTTTGGGAGAGGACGTTGAAAGGGGATGAAATCACTGCCCCTCACCACCACCCCCTTTTCCAGCCCATACCACCGCTTACCTCCAACATCCACCCAGACACACGTGAACACACCTCTTGCCTGCTCAAACGTATCATTTAAATGAGTTTGGCAGGAGATGCAAAGATAACGAAAGTCCAGAACCAGACTTCCCTATCTCCCGTTAGGGTCTGACAGACAAACACACCGAGCCCAGGCCCTCTGGTCAGAATCCCCGACCCCTCAGTGCAGTGTCCCTGTCCTAAACTTAAAGCTGCCTTGCCTGGCTCTCCTCTCTTTTTCTCCCTCTCTCTCAATCTCCTCACCTAAATATTTCTTAATTGAACGGTTTGCTGGGGAGCTTCCTTATAGCAGTTTAATAGATTAACTCATCTGAGCCAGCCTCAAATTTCAGATTAAAATTCCTTCATCCGAAGGCAGCATTATCAGGTTGTTGGAGGCTGTTTTCAAACCTTGGTTTTGAATAGCAGTGGCTCTGCATTAATTTAACCACTAAGCTAATAAGTAGGTTTCGTTTTGTTATGCTAAGCTTTATTGCTTTTCTTTTGATCAGAATGGTGTTGTTGAGCAAAGCAGCAGACAAGGCATTCTTTGATGAGGGAATTAGCGCTCCATTCTTCCTCTATTATTCATAGCACAGTGGAATATGTAAGTACCTGAGGGTGTCAAAGGAGCGCAGGTTCTATTGCAAAGTGCTCGCCTTGTTTCTCTCAATAGCTGACTATGAGATGATAAACCGCTTAATACACTGTGCTAATTGGATGAGAGCAAAAAGAGATGGGAATTAAGGCGAGGCAAAAGGAGAAAGTGCAACCAGCCTTCAATTCACTCTTTCACCACTTTAGCAGCTCCAAAGGAGGCACAAGCTTTCTATAAGCAGACTAGAGGTTTTGTGCAGAGATAAAATGAACGTGTTAGTGGATTCAAGTAATACACTAATTATGGCACAGTATAAATACCACTACTGGTTTTATAACAGGGAGGTAAACTTCTTTTGAGAGGGTTATAGGATTGCTTGGCAGTGGTGTAGAACCTAATAAGGGCCCAGAGTAATAACCCCCTGGATTAACAAAATTGCTGCTTGTTAGAAGTATGATTCAGGCTTTTACGAAGATTTCCGGAGAATGAATAAAAAAATCACTGAATGACATTTCTTAATGTATAACTGGCAGTCGCTCCCATTTCTTTAAAGGAAAAAATGTATACTTCAAACTGGACCGTTAATAACGTCCAGAGACAACACGAATTTTTCCTTTGAAAAATGCTTTTTCCCTTCAGGTAGCAGGTTTTCTCCCCACACCCCTCCCCTCCCCCCAGCCAGGCTGCCCACTGGCAGCTAAATATGCAGTTGCTCCGGGGCTCTTGGCGTTCCAAAACACCAGTTTAGGCCCCATTTAGGAACCCCTTCATTCAGACATACTATTGTGTACACACATACACACATGCTCACATACAGTTTTTCCTCTAAAAGCAAGTGGAACTAACATGCATAATTTTATTTCCTCTAACTTCAGCCTCCTTTTCCATTTTAGTAGGATCTCCGCACTCAAAACACTACGAAAAGAGAAGTACAGGTGCCTTCTCTCTTGGTGTTATGAATCAAAACCAGTAATAAGCGTTTGCCCCACTTGGGGGTGATGGTTCAAGGAGAAAAATACGGAAAACTGGCTGGGGCCAACACCGCTGACTTTTACCTGAAGTCTTACTTTCAAGTCCCAGTCGTCTTAAACCTTTTCTCCAGTAGTCACTGTCTCCTACTTCATCCGCTTTCCATCTTCCTCACCACAAACCTAAGCTGTCCACCCTGACCACTGTCCACAGTCCAGGCCATGGGTGATGGAGGAAGCCTTAGGGGCGCCTTCTGATAATGTTATGCCAGCTGCCTCCTTCCCTTTTCTTTCGGGGCCTCATCCAGCTCTGGCTAGCCTGTGTGAAAATGTAGCAAATTAACTTACCCCATCTTCTCATCCTTCCCACAGAGATCCAGACCGGGCCCCCAATCACCCCCTACCCCAAGATGCTGTGGGGGTGGCCCTGGGAAAGCAGGTGGCAGGGCATTCTGCCCCGGGTGTGATAGGGGACAGCCATGCCCTTATCATGAGGCTCTCCCCAAGTCGCCTTGGCTCTGCACCTCCTCCTCCGTGGAAGAGGTTTGCTTAAGGTTGGGGGGGGTCAGCTGCTCCCAGCATTGTGACCCCGTTCCCAGATATTGGGGCCAAATTGGGTTGCCATTCATTAATAATGCTCACAATAAGATTAAATCATTCTGGAAAATCTCATAAAATCCCCCTAAGTACGCTCCAGTGGCTCTTTCCAATCCCCATCATTCAGCACTTGGGGAGGTTTGGAAGGAGAAGAAAATTGGTTTCTTTGCTTTTAATGCTGCTTTGAAAAGATACTCAGAGTTTGTCATGCGTGACATGTCACATGTTTAATGTGGACTTGCTGGAAGTCAGGGGGTCTTTAGCGTGTGATATTTATGGGGAATATTAAGTGCAGAATGAGGTCCCTCCAGCTGGGGAAAGTTGAAAGAATAGGAGGCCCAGGAACGGGCTTGTTTGCGGCATCAGAATGACACAGGATTAAGAGTTTGTAAAACAAGGCGAGGGGTTCTCATTGGCCAGTAATAAATGTAATCCTTGGAGGTAATTTCACGCAATTTGCTTCTGCTCCATGGAAGGGTCAAATGAGAAAAAATGACTTAAAAAAGAGTTCATTAACAGGAAGAATGGTACTGTTTCTCATATACCATCCAACTGGCAGCCTGGAGGGGGAAAAATGTCCTACCTAAACAAAAAGCTAAAATCGACGGAAAATTGATATTGACCACCAAAATAAAAAGTCCTTTTTCCTCACGTTCCTCGTGCGTTTCCCCACCTCCACTCCAAACTGCCCAGTAGATATGCCCACCCTAGGAAAGCAGCCTTCACCTCAGGAGACCCTGTGGAGTCTAAAGGTTTGAGACACGTAGATAATCGGGGTTGTCCTAGAAAGTTCCCGCGGGGCCTGTTAAATCTGAGAAAGGAGTGTGTGGCTGAACGTCTGAGGAAAGGTCGTAGGTCTGGCCCCTGCTTGTCAGCGAGTAGGGCGGGGGTAGGGTGGCAATGACCCGTCCCATGGCTCAGGTCTGGGGAGCAGCCTCGGCCCGTGAGCCCCGAGGGAGCGCTCCTCACGGTTTCCAGCAGGTGGGGGCTCCGGGTTTTGGGGTCGGGGTCGGGGCAGGAGGGTGGCAGCGAGCTGCGGACGCCCGGGCCTGAGCGCAGCAGCTGCTGAGCAGGCCGCCCACCGCGAGTTGTCGCTGACCTCCGCCCGACCTCGCACCTGCCCCTGGGCGGCGCACACTGGCGCCCCAGGCCGCGAGGGGACTCGCCCCCCTTCTCCAGGGCGCCGCCTGGGAGCGCTGGCAGAGTCCAGTGGCCCAGGCCGGAGATGCGCCCGTGTCCCCCGTGGAGACCGATGGCCCCCGGCCTGGCGGGGCTGCCGGATCCGGCTCCGCGACCAGGCGCAGTAGTCACGCAGCCAACGCACCTCCTCCTCCCCGCTGCCTGCCCCTCTCCCCAAAGGTCCGGCGCGCTAATTACTGCAAATTGAAACTAATTAAGCTTCTCTTCCCTTTCCCATCACCCTGGGAGCGTTGGCGAGACCGGGCCCCGGAGGGCGGGCTTACACCAAGCGGTCACCCAGCGGGGCACAGGCAGGGCCTGCGGATGGTGAGACTCCCGTTCCGGCTCGGGGGAGGGGCGCACCAAAGGGTTACAGATCCAAAACCTGTTGGGGGTCTTTTCTGAAAACTTGAGTTGTTTAGATTTTGTAAAATGTATACATTTCCCAGTGCCGGGATAACTGATGTAATCTTTGTCGAGATAAGATCTGCCACTTGGATACCCCTTGCTGCATTTCCGTCACCACTCCCGAGTTTGTTCTCTCTCTCTCTCCCTCGCTCTCTGTCTCTCCTCTCTCCCTCCCTCCCTTCCTCTCCTTCTTCCCGAGAGTGTACCCTGTACGTGGAGCCCGCCCCCTCGGAAGCCAGCCCCTGGGTTTCTCACCATTACCTGTCAACGCGGACTGCGCACTTCCTTGCTACGTGGCGCTTTCCATGAACAGCTTGCTTCCTTCGACTTCCGAGCCAAGACTCCCGCTCACTTCAAATTTGTCTCCACCATCAGCAACGCCTGCCTTGCCCCCACCCACCCTCGAACCCACCCCACCTCCGTGGCCCAGGACCCCCGCCCCCGCTAGGGGAGCTGAGATGCCAGAGAAAGCGCCACCTTGGTGTCCTTAGCCTTTGTAGGAAGCCCGGATCCCTGTGAGGATCCGATTCAAACCAGGGGCCTGTGCAAGCAGATTGGGAGTGCAGATAAATCCAGGAGATGCTGGGGCGCCAGAGCCCACCCCTGGCCTGTGGGTATCCCCCCTTCTGTCCCCCCAGCATCTGCACAAAGCATTCACACTTCCTTTTGTTAAACATATATTTTTTTTTATTTTGAGCGTGACACTTCTCCACTAGATAGCAAGGAAAAGTGGTAACAATTACACATTACACAAAAGTACTGTACCATTGCCTTTATCTTGAAGGTTTCAGAAGCCTCTACAGTTAATAAGTTAAATAAAGGGCTTGAGTACATAAATATTTGTCTAGGAACCCTACCGTATCTACAACACAGTAAGAATCTACAGGACAAACTTTTACCATACCACGCTGAGTGCAATTGCGTTATAACATTTCAAATATACAAAGCTCTGTTCTTTTTTTTTTAATAACAATGGTATGTACAGAATCAATAATCACAGTTTGGTGACTTCAACAGTCCATATTCTAGCAGAGTATTTCCCTTTGGTTTGATATAAAAACCTTGGTTGGTGTATGATAAAGAAGAGAACAAGAACAAGACGCCCCTTTCCGTTAAGTGCACTATTAGCTATCTTACAGATTCGCATTTGCGTCCCTGGCCCTGGCTTCACACCGGGGCCCACACTGGGGAGATCAACTTGAGCGCCAAAATACTATTAAAAAAAAGAAAAAGCTAAGAGGGATGTCTGGGGGAAGAGAGGTTGGGCTTTTTAACTTCATTACCAGGCGTTTTGGGGAGAAAACCTCCCCAGATATTTTCAGTAAAGTTAAGAACGGGAGACAGTGGATGTTCGCCTAGGAGCGAGGTTGGCAGGGGTAGGGGCGGGGCCGGGGGCAGGGGCAGAGACAGGGACAAGGGCGGGTGGACAGCCAGCCGAGGAGATACCACGTCGGGTACCACCTGAGGGCTGCCTTGCCCGAGTCCAGGCTGCTGTGAAAGCGGCTGCGCTCTCTCAGTGGCCTCTCGGGAGTGTGCTGGTCCTCTGTTTCCATTTGGTCTTGAGTGGTGCTGAGTGAGGTGACCTTTAGGGGCGCGCCCTGGGCGCGAGGATGCAGCGCAGCCTTTAGCACACCTCCTTGCCCGTGCTGGTGCCCGGCAGGATGTTGAGCTGTGTGAGCTGCGCAGCGTGCTCCTTGGCCTTGAGCCTCAGCGCGGCTATGCTAGAGGCGCGTCTGTCTGCAGCCGCTGTGGCCGGGTCGGCCAGGGCGCCCGACGCCACCGCGCCCTCCACGGCTGGCGTGGGCTGTCTCAGGAGCGCGGCAGCGGTCGACGCACTGGTCAGGGGGGCCATGGTGGAAAAGAGCCTGCAGGTAGAGCAAACAGCGCAGTCACGGCCTCGGGAGCTGAGGGCAGAACCTCCGGCAGCGTTTCCCAGCAGCGTTTTCCGACGCGCTGCAGGCCCAGGGTGGGTTGCGGGCTGGGGAGTAGGTGGGAGCACAGGTGGGAAGCTAGGCGCTGCGAGAGAGCTTTGCTGGAACAGGGAACCAACGGAGAAAAAAAAAGACCACGGGGCCAAAGCCGGAGCAGAGACAGGCCCCCCCATCCCGCCCAAAACCCCACTGCCCAATTAGACGAATTCTGTGCTCTCGCTTAAGGGGGTCTATTCCCAGACCAAGAGCTCCAACTGCCTGCAATACTATTTGACAGGAGAGATGAAAGACAAAGAGAAAAAGAAGAAGGGGGGAGAGGGGGAAAAAAAGGGAGAAGAAGGGATCAAAACTGATGAAGACTTGTGCTGCAGACTTTGATACTCTCTAGGGCTCCTTCTCCACCCAGGACTTCTTTGGCCCTGGAAAATCCAGCGGTTTGCCGAACTTTTGGAGGACAGAACCGCCCTCCTACGCCAGGCTGAGCTGCCTGTGCCCTGCCAATGACCACAAGGTTGAGGTGGGGGAGCCCTCCTGTAGATTGCCGATGGACAATAAGCTATGACCTGACCTGCCAGCATTCCCACGTTCTGTTCCCCGAAGCCTTCCCCGTGCCCTTGCAGCGTCTTGCCCCAGAGAGCCACCGGACCCCGCAACCCTGTGCGTGTTGCACAGCAACATCCAAGCCTGGAACCCTACTCCATGCCACCACCTCCGGGCAGCCCCGGGATTGCTCCTCAAGGTGCCTCCACCACCTTCACACAGCACCATGGTTCTGCAGCAGAGGCTGGATCCGCCCCTGACCACAACACACCCCCACCCCTCTATCCCTACATCCCTCCTCCCCCCACTTCCTCCCAGGACTGTTGCTCCTGGCCTCTGTAGGGCCAACTAGGCCTTTCCACAATTAGATATGAGACCACTAGAGCTAGAAGAGAGTCTCCTGCCTTTCAATACCTCATGCCATGCCTAGTGCACCCCTTTTCCAGCTCTCCAAACCTCACAGCCTGGTGCCCCAGCTGTGGTTTGCCGGCTTTTACAAGTCACTTGTTATCAGAAGGGAAATGGATGGGGAGCAGAGACCAGGGACACAGGACTTAATTTTTTCCCCAGAAAGAAATGAAGTATGGCCTGGAGGGAGCATAACACGCCCTGGTTCCACTAGGTAAACTGAGTCACTGTACTTCAATGCACTCACTATTTTCTTGGTTTGTTACAAGAAACTAATTTTAGTCTTTTTAAAATTTTTTCTCTAAGATGCTTTTTGTTATGTGGTTGTACAGTTGGATGAATCTATTATTTCTTTGTTCTCTCCAAGAGAGATCATGGAAGCTGCATTCAGTTTTATTTTCGCTGCACTTTCCAACTTAACACATCCCTCCTTTGTTTCTTTGTCTGTGTGATTATACAGACTTTTAATTTCATCATTTGATGTTCATTTAGAAAGAGGGAGTTGTAACACGATGAACTGTTTCTTTCATTTCGTTGTCTTGTACCTCGTTAGGGCCGGGGACTGCACATACAGGGGTACGGTTGGCAGTGGGTCATTTGAGTGACAAGGGATATAGAGCCTGGGGAAAAAGAAAGAATTCTTTGCACCCAGAGGTCCCTTGACTCCAGGGCTCCAGCGAGAACCAGGGCTGTGTCCCTCTAACTACCAGGCTTTGGGGCATGAGGAAGGACTTTTGCAAAACTTGTAGTTATCCCAACCCCGTAGACATTTACACATACCACCTATGACCTGGGCTGTTGCCACCTTCAAAAGGTACTTTTACAGCTTTCATTGAACACTCAGAATTGTTCTGGTTCTTGTTATTACCACTGCCCTCCTCTTTGCCACTCAGTTCAAGCCCTTCCCTTCAAGATCCACATTGCTTGAGCAAAATTAGAGAGTATTTTCTTTGGCTATCTCTTAGGTTAAGCCAGAGAGAAAAGATGCGTCTATCCCCTGCCTGTCTCAGGCCTCCTCCTTCACCCCAGGTTGTGTGTACATGTACGTGTGTAGGAGACAGACAGACAGACACCCCGAGACCGCGTGTTACCTGCCGAATGCAGGGCTGATGAAGGCAGGGTGCCGGAACACAGCGGCTCCAAGGAAAGTGCTCAGGCCCAGCGGCGCCCCGCTGGGCGGCAGGCTGGCCGAGCCTGGAGGCGGAGGTAGGCTCGGGAAGGCTGCAGCAGCGGCGGCTGCAGCGGCTGTCCAGGCTGAGTCCAGCGCGGGGTGGTGCGGGGGGAAGGGGCTGGCGTCCAGGTAGGGGCTGAGCGGGTGGGTGGCTGAGAGTGGCCCGGGGAAGGGCAGCCCTGGAGGATGGGTCTGTGCGCCTGCCTTCTCCCGCTTGCGCCACTTCGCCCGACGGTTCTGGAACCAGACCTGCAAGGCGGAGAGAGCTGTTCTGTGCGGCTCCGGGGCCCTCCCTCCTTTCTATTGCAGCCTGTGCCCACCTGGCCCCTCTCCAGACTCAGGTCGTTCAAGGACACCTCCGAGGCCAAACGGGTGGTGAAAAGCAGCCCAAACTTAAAGCCAGCAGGAAACATGGGCCACACAAACCCGTTCCAGTGGGTATTTCAATGAATCTAGTTCTTTCCGAGTGTAAGGGAAGTTGTTCAGTGGGTTTAGAGATGGGGAAAGCAAGGTTTCAAAGTCCAAGCAGTCAGCTGCTTGCTGTGCACATTTAGGCAGGCCGCCTACACCTTCCTTAACCTCAGTCTTCTAATCTGCAAAACGGGCATAGTAAAGCTGTACTCATCAGGCTGCTAGGAAGGAGTAAAATGAGATATGTGAAAGTGCACATCCAGAGAAGCAAAGGTATATCAGCTTTTTGCTGCATATCACCTACTTCAGGTTTACCCAAAGCTGGCAAAATCCCTGCTCTGTACTGAAAAGGGAATTGGGGAAGGTGGTTCTCTGAGCCTTTCCAAAAATGTTTCTTGAACACTTAGAGTTCTAGTTTGGGCTCTAGGGTCTGGGGAGAGCTAGAAGGGAAGACATGACCATGGTAATTCTGGAACAAGCATACACTTTAGTGTCTGTTCTCCATGAAAATGGTACACGGGGCACCCAGCCTGCCTTCTGCAGGGGCTGTGCCCGGGACCTGGTCCTGCCCAAAGGGGCACTGTCTGTGCACAGCAGGTATGTAGCAGTCCCTGGACGCGCAGAAACCAGAGTGCAGGATTCCTGTCAACTTCCCAAGTCTTCAGAGCTAACAGGTCCTTTATTCCTTTGAGCAGAACGTGGTTTAAACAGGGTTTAAAATAAGATAGTTCTAGGCTTGGGGGAGGTTTTCAGCACAAGGTATCTTCCTAATTGTTAATAGAAAGCAGTTTTAGTAGAGACCTTTACCTGAAATGTGGCAGCTACCACAGTCTAAAAATAACTCCCAGGAGCCTGAGATTATTTTTATGTGACCTGCTCATCACACCCACAGCTGAGATACGTTCCTTCTCCCCTGAAGGCGTTAATATTTTTAGGGCTGGGTTTATGCCTGCGCACAAGTCTAAAAATTAAGAATGAACTCCAGGCTATACAGAGTTATATTATAATATAATGTAAATGATCCCAGAGGACTATGTTGTAACAATATTTTATAGACATCCATGTCTTTCAAATATACACACTGGGGTTGTGGTTACTAACACTAGTACCTAAGCTTGGCTTGACTTCTAGGCAGCCGCTCAGGGCAAGAAAAACCCAGAATCCAAATCAGTCGATTACTTAAAATTCTGGTGAAAGGGGGCCCATCCCTAACATTCCACAGCCCTCAAATAATCTACTTGTGAATTGCAGAAACAGTCTAGTGTGGAAATTCAGAAGCTTGAAAAGGTAAGACTAGATGGGACCAAGCTGGGTGGGCAGCTTTTGTGTATCCGAATCTGTCTAGACGAGAATATCCGCCACTCCTCAGGGCAGTGAAAGGAGTCAGGGAGGGGGGCACACGGATAGAATACCCTCAAAGAACGGGGAAACCTTTTACAGACGGATTGTGTCTCTCTCTGGCTCAACTGCAATTATCAAGATGTCCCCCTGCAATTCCTCCTTATTGAATTAATACCTCTGAGGCCCCCCAAAGGTAAACGAAAGGACTCTAATAATTCATATTCACTTAATTACATCTTCTCCAGTGAATAGGGAGAGAGGAGAAGGGGAGGGGGGCGCTCTCTTTCTTTTTAAAAGTTATTTAACTTTCCCACGACTCGTTCCCCTGAGCTGAAAAATACGGAGTTGCTGTCACATCTCTGTTTGACAATGGAGAAATGTGTCAACAGAAAGGAGGGGACAGGCCTCATCATTAGCCCTCTAATGCAAGAAGCTGTTGTGTATTAAATGAGCCATATGGAATTTATTGTGCTTTATCAGCTCCTGATTTTGACTGTAAAGTGATTCACTCAGCTCCTAGCTCAGGGACATCTGTTTTCTGTTGGCCATTGGGCTGCCTGGTGTTGATCGTCTCTTTGGTTATGAGGCCTGGGTTCGGAAATGCACTCTGGTATGGAGCTGCAAACACCTTTAATAGCATTGCACTCACTCTCTATTAGATCGTTGTGGGCTCATTGCTATAAAAAATGGGAAATCAAATAGCATTAGCCAGCTCCTTGTGTGGGCGGAGGGGAAATCAAACAGCATTTTGCCTTCAAATGGCCCTGTTTGTTCTAGCACTAAGTGGGCTTTTATGAAGCCCGATCGGAGACTTAATCGCAGCCAAATACCTGCTTGGAGCTGAGCGGATTTGTCTAACAACCAAATCCGTGCTCCATCCCATTATTTCAATCTGGAGAAGTCAGTTCGAGGAGTGGTTCCTACAGGCGCGGTGGAGGGGGAGGGAGCTCCTGAACTTCAGTCTCAGGAAACTTCTATCCCCCTTCTGATCCCGGACCCCTTTTCAAGGTTCCCAAAGCCAGAAACCTTCCCCTCTACCCCCCACAGGTCTTCACATTTTAATCTCTTTTGGTGTATGAATGTTTGGGTCTCTTTTTCCGATTCTGCTTCTCTTCACTTAATAAAAGAGGTCTTCAAATCCACCAACCTACCTCTCTCCCACTCTCCCTGCCAGCCCGCCTCCCGCCACTTCCTCTCTGGGGAGCAGCTCACCTGGACTCGGGCCTCCGTCAAGTCCAGCCTCATGGCCAGTTCCTCCCTATAAGAAAGCAACACACCGACAGGAGGTCACTGCAGGCTCCAGCACCCCCTTCTCAGCCTCCTTCCCCTCACTGGCAGACCTCCCCCAGTAGGGCCTCCCCTGGCTGCTTGCCCTTGTCCCCAAACACGTGGGTATCACCGTCCCTAACGCACTGGAGTGCCTACTGTTTGATTGAAAACATAAAAACACAGCACATCACCAGATATAGGCTATTTATATTATAGTGTATTATATTGTATTCAAGAGCGATGGGTGGCTTCTTGAGTCTGTGAGTCTCCAAAACTGGGCAGTCGGATTATTTCTCATTCTCTCTTAAGCCAGAGTTACACAGACAAGAAACGCAGGCACACACAGTGCGTATATCCTGTTTGTCCTAACAGTAAATGGGAGAACTCAGCACTCAATTTTTTAAAAAATGTTCATGCCCTCTTGGTTTCTGTCCACCTTCTTTAAATTTATTTTCTCCCCCCCCTGCACTCCTGTTTCCACCTCTCTGCCTTTCTTTCTGTCTGTGTCCCTCTCCCCCCTCCCTCCCTCCCTCCCTCCCCCCTTAGGTCATACTCCCCATTACCCTCTGGAGATAGGTTAAGCTTGTTAAGAGTTCAGTGGGGTAATTTTTCGATT
>PVJI01005947.1:0-91314 GCA_004026765.1 Micronycteris hirsuta
AGTTGTTTTTGAGGTTTACACTTAAGCCAATCGATTGCCCTTCTTTTTACTTTTCTTCTTTTCCCAATTTTCTAAAATGTTAGTTTTGTAATAAGGGAAAAATACTTTTTTATAAAGAAACAGAGCGAATACAATCAGCTTTACCCAGAGTATCTACATTGTACTTTTTAAAGACAGCACTATTTTGACAGCCAAAAAAAGATATTTAGGAACACAGTATTACAAATTCAAGATCATGTCTATGAACTTGGCTTGAAAAAAAGCCTCTGCAAAAATACAACCTACCATCTGTACAATGTATTCAAAAATGATTAGCATAGTATGAAAAAATAATGCTGGAACAGCAGATTTTTTTTTAAAGAATGTTTCCTGTTCAGTTTTTTTCTTTTTTCAGAGTTCTCCATAGGTATAGTTAGCCAAGGAGAAATGAAACTTCACGTCAGGAAGAAAGAAACAGGAAGTAAACAAAGATGGAAAAGGAACATTAAATACTCTTCACTGAAGTCCGTGGCACTGATCTAGAAATTTCACCCAGTGCAAGAGAGAATCTTGCTTGGTCTGCCAGCATTGACAGCTATATAGGAAACCTCCCACCTCTGACTTCAGATGTTAACCCTGAGACCTACTTAGACTGTGTCAGCCATCAAAAGCTGTAATGCCATTTCTCTGACAGCAGGACTCACTCTCATGTCACTAAAAGTGAGTCCGCAGAGCATGCAGACATGAAACCTCCAGAAAAATGCCTCTCAGATAACTGTGGAGAGCGCCAAGGTCACTGTGGTTTTACTCCTGTGTGGTAAATATCCTCTCATAGGTATGAATTTGATAGATTTTATTTGATTCATGCTGCCAGCTTCTGGCCCTGTGGCCCTGGGTTCCGTCTCATCACTGACCAGGGAGCAGCCCTGCACAACTCCCTCAACCTCCCTCAGCCTCTGACAAAGGAGCAGCTAGGCTGAGACCTCCCTCCCCATCAAAAAGCCATTCTATGCTTTTGTGATCTTATATCATGATAGTGCATTCACATTTATCTAAATGTTGAGTTGGCTAAAAAGTTCATTTGTTTTTTTTTTCCCTTTAAGATGGCTCTAGTAGTGCTTAGTTGTCTTTAAATTCATTCAAAACAATTCTGTTAGATTGTATTGTGACAGCTGTCATATCAGCGTGCATTAAAAAAAATCGAAATTGGTGAATTTTTGTGTAGCCACTTTGATACTGAAGATGGAAGAAAGTAACAATATTTTCAGTATACTATGCATCATTATTTAAGAAAGATAAAAATACAACTGAAACGCAAAAAAAAAAAAGGTTTGTGCGGTGTGTGAAGGTGCTGTGACGGATCAAACGCGGCAAAAGTAGTTTGCGAAGTTTTGTGCTGGAGATTTCTTGCTGGACGATGCTCCACAGTCGGGTTGACCAGTTGAAGTTGACAGTGACCAAGTCGAGACATTGAGAACAATCAACGTTATACCACAAGGGAGATAGTTAGCATACTCAAAATACTCAAATCAGTGAAGTTACTGGTGAAAATAAAAAATGTCTTTTATTATACTGAAAAAACTAAACGGATTTTTTGGCCCATCCAATAAATACAATCTAGTAGAGTTAATTTTGAACAATGTCCATTTTGGGAAATTGAGTCCCAACAATAAATGTTCAGATATTTTTCTCAAAATGAAAAAAAAAAAAAACAACTTTCAATGTATCAAGTTCATGCCTCTTAGAGGACATTTACCACACAGGAGTTAAACCCCCAGAGGACTCAGGAATATTGCCCTTCGCGTCTGAAAAGAAGGCTCCTGTCTCACCAGGGGGCCCTGGGGGTCACTGTTGATGAGCTGCTATTTGTATGAGACCATACCAAGTGGTGGTCAATACCTCCAGCCCTACTGTGTGCAGGGAGGCAGGACCTCCAAGCCTAACACAGAACCTCAGCTCTTCAGGGCCAGAACTGCTGAATGAAGCCAGGAGACAGATCTCTGGAAAATTTAAATTTAAAAAAGAAAAGAGGTTTGCGCTACTGTCAAACACACCTTTCCACCCTTACCTCTGACAATTTGTTCCCGAGCCCAGGGAAGTCAGTACCCTCTAGCTGGCTTTCCTTGTGATGCCGCCTCGCTGGCCCCTTCCAGGACAGAGGAGACACATCAGGGCCCAGAGAGGAGGAGGCCGTACTCAAGATTTTCGCTCAGCGCCTCTCCAATCTCTTCAATTTCAGAAGCTGCCTTAATTGGCTGTTGGAATAAGTCAAGGCCTTAATGCTGGTGAACAAAATGCTTCCGTAATGCTGGCTTTCTTCAGGCTACAGACAGACAAATTCTCACTTCTGACAATGGCTCTGCCATGAGGCACCCAAGGGTTACGTGAGATGAACTGTGTCTGCCAACACGGTTTTGCAGTGATGGCTGAATAAACTAGCACAGGTGCTGGCAAGCTTTCTGTAAAAGACCAGATGATAAATACTTCAGGTTTTGCAGGCCACAGAGTTCTCTGTTGCAATTACTCGACTCTGTTGTTCTAGGGCAAAGGCATCTGCAGACACGACATAAACAAATGAGCAAGTGCCTGACTGTAGCCCCATAAAACTATGGGCACTTTAATTTGAACTTCATATAACTTTTACAGGTCACAGAGTATTGTTTGATCTTTTTCAACCATTAAAAAACGTAAAGAGCACTCTTACAGGCCATGCAAAACAGTGGGGCTATGGTTTGCTGATTCCCAAAGGAGGGAACGAGACACTGGCACATCCTGCATCCTGCCGCAGGAGATGCGCGGCTCGGAGCCTCCCGCCGTTGGCTTGGTCACACTTGATTTATGCTTTTCCCTCTCCAAATCTAATCCTTCAAAATATTGCCACAACGAGTCCACTTGTCTCCACCTCCCTTATCTTTTCTCCCATCACCCTTCACAGCTCTCTCTCATGTTCAAAGTAGCCACCACCCAGCACTGAGTGATGGGCTCCACAGGAAGTCGCCCAGGGTTTTATGTTCCTTCCACAGCCCTCCAAGACAATCAGAATGAGCTCCAACTCCTCACCAGGACCCATAAGGCCCTGCCTCTCACTCCTACCACATTTACGCCCCTTTTCTTATCTTTGACCTTCAGTGACCCTTAATTTTATATCAACTTGACTGGGCCACAGGGCACCCAGACATCTGGTCAAACGTTATTCTCGGTGTGTCTTTGAGTGTTTTTGGATTTCATTAACATCTGAGTCAGTACACTGAGTAAAGCAGATTGCTCTCTGTTAGTCAGGGTTCTCCAGAAAAAAAGAATAAATCATACATATAACTTATTTATATATACAAAATGAGATATATTATAAGGAACTGGCTATGGGATTATGAAGATTCTGTAGTCCCAAAATCTAAGTCCTAGTCCTATGGCAGGAAAGGACCCCTGCAGCTGCCAGGAAGAGACAGAATCCAACATTTTTGTTCCTTTGGGGCCCCCAGTGGGCTGTACAACTGTTACTGTAAAAGGTCAGCTGACGCACCAGGGGAATCGCCACCCGCTGGCCAAGATGATGGCAAAGGGAGGTTCTCACACCAGCGCGCCAAAAGCTAGAGATATGAACAAATAGGGCCCACAGGTGGCCCGGAAATCTAGAAAGATGAATGGATAGGACCTGTCTGAATGTGCCAAAAGCTAGAGAGATAACTGGATTGGGAAAAAAGCCCTCCTCTCCCTGTAAGAACTGTGGGCTTGAGCAGGGAAAGAGAGGGTCTTTGAGACAGGAGCCCACCATTGTCCCTGGCTGTGTGGCCCCTGAATAAACCGCTTTCCTTTTGCATCAGCACCTGCCTCACGAGTCTGGCTTTTGTGGCAACAGGGAGCTGAACCTGATTTTTTTGTTTGGTAACCTGCCTATATTGGAGGGAGGGGAATCTACTTTACTCTATCCACCAATCCAAATGCTAACTCCTTTTGAAAATACCATCACAGACACACCCAGGAAGAATGTTTTGCCAGATAGCTGAGCATCCTGTGGTTCAACTCAGTTGACATAAAATTAACCATTACACCCTTCCCAATGAGGGTGGGTCTCATCCAATCAGTTGAAGGCCAGAATAGGAGCAAAATACTGACCCTCAGGCAAGCAGGAGGAAACTTCTGCCTGAGTCAAACCAAAACATTGGCTCTCCTAGGTCTGCAGCTTGCCAACTTCACCTGCAGATGCTGGGATGCACGCACTTCGATAGCTGCATGAACCAATTCCTTACAATAAACAAACAGACACGCACACACCCCCTACAGCTTTTGTTTCTCTGGAACACCTCGACTAATGTAACAATAAACTGCCACTCTTTCTCATTTTCACTTCTGCAAACACAAGATGTTTTGCATGTTTCATTTTTCTGGAATGTTCTTCTTCACACTCTTTTTACAACTACATTCTCATTCAAGTCTTAGCTTAAATGTCTCCTTTTCCCCCAATAAGCTTTGAAAACTGCTTCCTCTCACCCTCTGCAAACGATTCTCTATCTCAGTCGCTTGTTTCCTTCAAAAATTTTATCACAACCAATAAATGAATGAATTATTTGATTATTTACTTATTCATACCCTAGTTACCAGAGTAGTTGCCTTGTCTGTGTTCTTTACCATAGCCCTGGGCCCTAGGGAAGAACCTGACATAACACATACTTCTAATCAATATTGTGGAATGTGAGTAGCCCAGTTAATGGCCCTTTGCTCTCCGCCTTGGGGCTTCTTCTTTATCAGAAGATGACCCTTGCACGAACAAAAGGAGTCCACCCCCTCCCAAGCTGACACTTGTTCCCCATACCACTGTCAAGTCCTCTGCCGCCTCCATGCTGTTCTTGTTCTGCAAACCCGCCACTGAAACAGAGATTTGATCTCACTAGTTAACTAGGTGTTCACATTGGTGATTTACATTCAGTTAAGTCACCAACCCACACCATCCATAGCAAGGACTGTCTCACCAACAGGCTGTATGCCCAGCTCGAGGTACCTCCAGTTCCTAGCACATGGCAGGCACCTAAAGGTTTGCTGAATGAATCAACTTATCTACTCATCTTCCTCATTCACTCAGTGGCTTCCCTTGAATCAGCAGGACCCTGCAGTGACAGTGGTGGATCAGTGGCAGGGGAGAAAATGAACAGGTACGAGCTTTAACAAGAGTCTGCTTAGAAAAGCAGCATTTAAGAGCCCATCAGCTTACTGCTGGCTTCTACTAGTAAACATTGTTTCTGCCCTATTACCTAGAGCTACCACTGGCAGGTTCCCCCAGTCAGCGTTGCTTTCTCTTCCTCACAGCGGCTATGAGGAGAGCTCAGACCCCCACACAGCACAGAAGCAGAGAGGAAGCAGGACGGGAATTCACCAACTTGTCTGTAGTGGGTCCGTGTGAAGCAGATAAGCTTCTAGCTGTTGTGGTCCAACTCTTCCTCTGAGCCTCTCTCCTGCTTCACAAATGGCAACAGAAAGAACATCTTTAATTTAGATAAAACAATCTGATCTCGGTGCATGCGTCAACTTAATTGAAGATAAAATAACCTGTCAGCACTAGTTAGTGAGTTTGTCTCCCTACAGCTGAGAGTCCCCCAACAAGGCCAGACACAGTTCTCCGAAACCTGCCGGCGAGTCTGGGAACCGGCCCTGCGAAACCTTCCTTTGCGAGCACGGTTCCATCACAGGGAAATCAGACCCTGACAGATCCCCTGGCCTGTGTGTGGGCCTGCGTGCGCCTGGGATAGCATCCTGTCACCCAGGTCTTTAATGCAGAACACGTGACTGGCGCATGAAACGTGTTCATCTCCTGTACAACGGCTTCCTGAGGAAGAAGACCCCTCCTGCCCGCCCTGCTGAGAGAGGTTTCGCCCTCTCGCTTTCCTAGTGTGAATTTCATGCTACAAGGGGCTACATTTTGGAAAAACAAGACCGTTATTCTTATACCTGTCCAACTTCTGTTCACACAGACAAAGGGAGTATCAGTGATGATGCCGTCCCAAGCTCTCTCAAAAAAAGATCGTCAATTTAACAGCAACTTACATCTGGGCACTTCCCCTCTGGATTTAATTCTCTTCACAAAGCAGCACCTTGAGGTACAGACTTCAAAACAGCAACCAGAGCAAACCTGCAGGCATATTCTTCCCCAGCTCCCGATGTCGCCACGCGGGCAGTTTGTTTTTCAGCTCTCTGACAGAACACTGGGGTGGTAGGTCTGTCGTATGACAGTAAGAAAACCAATGACGTGAGTCACTCTCTGAAATGACTAAGTTCTGGCCAGCAAAGCTAGAGCTGCTTGTGATTCGCTAGGAATGCATTTTCTCGCCTGCATGTTTACAAGGTAATGCAGTTCAGTTTATACTGCAGCTCTTTTTATGCAATTCTCCTTTCTTTGACTCCAACTACATGCTTGTGAGATATTACTAAAAGTTGCAAGAGAAGGAAGGCATCAATTGATCATGCACCTCCTCAAACTTTATTTCCACACTACACAGAAAGTGCTAGAAATGAAGACATGTCTCAATTCAAAGACCTCCCCTGTGGCTCTCTAATAGTAAGGCTACAGCGTAAAAGCATTCCTAAGCATCTGACCAGGGACACCTCCCACAGCTGCTAAGATTAGGAGGATCTGCCCCTCGTCAATTCCAGGAGGAACACAATAGTCTCAGCTTGATTCCAACTATACACTATTCTCTGAACTTATACTTTGCTTGTCTCTAGGATAGAAAAGTTTCAAGTCAATTGCGACAGTAAAAATGATGGCAAGGTCATGACTATTCTTACTGAAAAACAGCTGCTCCGTGCTTCAACACCAGAGATACTACTGGTCTGTCCAGGAATTCAACGCTCCAAAAACTGACTGATGTAACAAGAAATGTGTATCCTAACAGCCAGAACAGGTTAATTCATTAAGTGGAGAACAAGAAGTTTTCTCTGCGCAAATTAAGCACAGAAGTACAGAGTTAAACACAAATTAACAAGGATACTTTCCTGCAGAATTTCTCCAAGCCTTTAATATTGTGACATGTATTCTGAATCTTCTGAAACTTTTTACCACTGAATTCTTTTTCATCAAGTGCAACATTTTGTAGGGCTAGTGTTCCATGGAATAAACTTTTGGAATCTCTGGAATAGGCCATTTAAGAGTCTGAAATATGTTACTATCTTTTCTGTCACACAGATACTCTTCACTACTTCCTACTTTTCTATCATGAAAATATTTTGCATAGTGCAATGTAAAATACAGCTATATAGAAAAGATATAGGACAATGAACACATTTCAAAATGTTCATTGGCGTTATTATGCATATTTGCTACTTGGCTGAGATTTCAAGCAATTCTGGGAAGGGCCCTTTCTGCAAAGCATTCGGTGATCTGGGGAAAGCATGAATGAACAACATGAGGGGCTGCACAGGAGTGTGACTGCCACATCTGTTAGCAGTACATTTGGTAAGCCCTCCCCTGTCACTATATGTATTCAGAAATAATGACAAAGAAATGTCGTTCCTCCAGGCAAATGAAATGGAGGTGCAAATTAGAATCACACCTCCGGTCTCATTTTGGTATCACTTCTTGTCTGAATAAACAACACTTACTCTCACTTTCCTACCCAAGGCGAGTAGCCACTGTGAACACTTGCATGAGGGATCAGTCACAACAAATTACAGTTAAGTTTCCCATGGCACTGCAGGAGGCGGCCCAGGCCCCAGGGGAGCGCTAAGTTCAGTGAGGCCCATTACCAATTTTGAGATAACTAGCATTGGGGCTTGAAAGGCTCCTGTGTCTCAGCCACATGAAGTGGTTAAAATTCTAACAGTCTAAGTGGTATCTTAATATCTCTGTGTATGGTACTTTATTATTCTCTGCAGAAAGCAGCAGTGGGTAGCTGCTTGCAAAAAGGGTGATTTTAATCACCAATCATTTTCAAGAACACAAGAGATCAGTAGTACTCAACTGTGAAAGCTGTTTTACAAGGGGAAACTGCCTGAGTGGATTAAAAACACAAACAGATTTCACTTCAATTTAATTGTGTTAGATGCTAAACTTTTGAGGATGGATGAGACACACACACACACACACACACACACACACACCCACCCACCCACCCACCCATAGGGAAGATGAGGGACTACAGACTCGTTCATTGCATCTGTAAATTTGCCACATCTAATTGGGGAGGAAGGGATGGGCAGAAGAAAAGGGGGTTTTGTAACCTGGATCCTACAATGGCTAGTTTGTTAGTTACCCAAGTACCACAGAGTCCACTTTTTCTAGTGAAACACATAAGTGAAACCTGAAAAAAGTCTATAGAATTCATGTAATCAATCTCTTTTGAAAGAAATAAAGTATAATCAAATCTTAAGAAACCTTGAAGAATGAGCATAGCCATAAGTAAATATAAGGAATAAGTTCTGTTAAACATTCTTTAAACAAATTCAAATGAACTCAGTTGTTAACAAATTTGCTATGTTTTAAGGCACATGACTTACCTAAGTCACCTCAAAGAGGTTTCTTGTGTGATCTTGATATTGCAAAATGGGAGAAAGGAACTGAGGTGCTTGGTAATAATGGAATCAGATTAGGATATTTTTTCACTGCTCTTTTTTTAAGAGGAAGGGAGAGAAACATCTATGTGAGAGAGAAGCATCAATTGGTTGCCTCTCATATGCTCTCAGACCAGGGATTATACACATCAAGACCAGGGACCAAACCCACAACCTAGTTATGTGTCCTGATGGGAAATCAAACGTGCAACCTTCAGATATGGGACAATGCTCCAATCAACTGAGCCACACTGCCAGGGCAGGTTAATATGCTTTCCTTCCATGTCAAATATGGGTGGGGTGGTTTTATGATGGTTGTAGGTCTCTTCTCCAAAATGCTCTTATGGTAAGTTTCATGTATCTGCTAGCTCTTCTAAAAGTAGAGGAAAATTATTAGAATACACCATTCAAATTCCCCCTCATTCAAACACCTTGGCACATCCATTATTATAGGTGTCCTCTAGTATTTACAAGAAATCTCAGTGTAGAGCACCCACAAAACCTGATATTCACAGTGCTATTAGTAACAGCACTCGAGAATGGCAGGCGGCACACACCAAATGCTGTGCTAAGTCCCAGGTACGCACGATCTCACTTACTCCACACAAGAAATCTGGGTTTTATTATGCTTACTTTACAAATGAGGAAGTTGAGTTTCAAAGGATGAAAAATGAGTTGCTCCAGGTAACAGAGCCACTAAGTGACACAGTACAAATTCCGTCCTGGCCTGCATGCGCAGATCTTCACTGAGAAATGATGAGGTACGGTACAGGAAAACAAGACATGAGTAAATCTAGACATGCCATTGATGCTAGTCACCATAACACATTACAACAGATTTCAAGCCAGGGGAGGAGGATACAGAAGGTGAAGCTGGGGAAGAGAAAAAGGGTCCTTTTTCTTATTGAAATCCTCCTCTCCAGGCTCATCGGGGTTGGATGAGAGAAACAAGGCCATTTAAGGTAAAGGAAAAATGGAAGGGAAAACACAGAAAAATGAAGCTCATGTTCATAAAATTACAAACTATCCAGGTGCAAACAGAAGACAGAAGTGTGAGGTAGGACTAGGAAGGTAGGACTGGACCAGCTGTACTGTGCCACAGAACTGAACTCTATCACTGCCAATACCACTTCCATCACCCCTACCCCTGCATTTCCTCACAAGTCTCTTCCTTCCACTTCCCTGGTGTTTTCCCTCCCTCTCACGTGGCCTAAGGCAAAAGCCACGCCTTAGGGGTCTTAGCCGCAGTCTTCACGTCCTCACCCATCTCTCCGGAGTTCTCCTTCAAACACAGCTCAGGTCCTGCCGCCAGTCCTCATCTGCAAGCCTGGCCCCACGCAGAGCACTCATGGACCACCGTGACTGCGTCCCCAGCCTTGTCCCTTGTCCTGTCTCTCATCATATTTTTCCTATCTGTCAATTTAGGCCTCGTCTCAAAGAGCTGCTGTGGCTTTAATAATACACACTTAACTCATTTCCTCCCTGCAACCCCGTTTCTCCCCACTGCCCCCACCTCTCAACAAATGAGCAACTGAATGTATGTCAAAACCAAGTTCCAAATATCGCTATCATCCAAGCTCCTACTTCTCTTTTGCTCTGATTTTCAATATAATTTTTATAAAGATTCTATAGCCACCGATCCTTAATTGTACAGATTTTAGATTGAACACCATCACCTCTAATCTGCTATATAGCAAGGGTCTAACTGATCTCCTTGCTTCCAATCTTCTCCTCCTCCCAATCCTTCGTCCATATTTTCCAAATCGATCTAATTTGATTGTATCACTCATGTGCTTAAAACTCTGAAAGGAATCCCACTGGCCCAAGGGAAAAAAAAACATCTACTCTTTCTTTTTAAATTCAGAGTAAATTTATTGTATATGAAGTAAAAAAAAATAAAAAATGTAACATTAAACATATTTGTAATTATGTAAAGTTTTAAAGCAGGTAAATCTTTTTTAAATTTTAATTAATTAGTTAACCATTACTCTTTTTAACATGGTCGAGCAATATCTGGCCCCTGTTCACGTCTGTATGTCTTGCCTCTCACGCCTTGCCCCGCCCCTTGTTGCCACGCCCTAGTTAAAATGAACTACTGGAAAGCTCCGACCTCCCACCCATCCTTTCTTCCCTCTGGACAGGCGGGGCTCTGCACCTGACATGTCTCTCCCTGCTTTCCACTCATGCCCAGCTAAGCCCCTCCCCTCTCGAAGCCTCAGGGTCTTTCTGACTTCTGCCAGGAAGACAGACCTGTCTCTTGAAGTCCAAGTTGAAAGCTCCTCTTCTGTTCCTCTGCAGACCCTGATACGCTTGCCCTCCCCTTTCTATATGGCAACTGCCTTTTTATTTGTCTTTCTCGTCGTTGAGCTGTGAAGGATCTCATCATTAAATCCCTGCAATCTCACGCATGAAACAGTGAACTATTTTCCAAATAAGCCAGTCCTACTGTACTGACTCTTATTTGCTCATTTTTCACAACTCTTCCGCCAATCCTGAAGAAAATACTAAAGAAAATAAATGCTATTCATCTAGTTTACTCCACTCTCCTTATACTTCCTCTTAGAAAGCAACCCCAGCTTCGGTCCCTTGGAGGGGCTGACAGACACCTGCCAGTGTGAGAGTACAACAGCGAGTTAACGTGGTAACAGATGAGCGTGTGACAGGTGATGACACCAGCACCTCTTTTCGTGGGACTACGATATAAACTCCATTCACATTCCTAGCGGCGCCCGGAAGCTTACAGTTCACTGAATGAGAAATAGGACAGGAGGAAACACACCAGTTTTCACCCCTCCATCTCATACAGTTACCTACTTTCTTAACTTCTCATTCACTTCTTCCTGCTATTTGACAGTCAATTCCATGTGTGTTTAAGGTTTCCATGTACCTCCAACAATGCGGTATGTGTTTTAAGTGGGACACGAGTAGCTGCTCAATTGCTTGACTCATCCAATCAGTAAAAATTAAGTTTCAAAAGCAATATATAAGTATGTATGTTGCCTTTCAATAACTTAGCAAAGAGGTAACTCTCCCTAGCACATATTCCTGATCACCAATAAATAGGCAAACACCGCACAAGTCTAATACAGCACTGTCTCTTTAAATTGAGTAGTGAAGAACTTTCAGATGGACACAATAACATCCCCTCCCCACTGAGAATGAAAAGAGAGGAAATGATGCAGAATAATGCTGATGTATTTCACTGGTATTCACATTGTAGCTTGTAAACAATTTCTAATTCACTTGCCTACACAGTTTGCCACCAGTCTGGATGCAAAGAATTTAAGCCCAACCAAGAAACAGGAAGTATCAGTTCTGACCCGAGTATGTTTATTTTGGCAGCTCACATCTGCAGCCTTTTTCCTTCCACGTATCCTTCCAGAGCCAAAATGGGAAGGGAACTAAGTTTTCGGGCCTAAATCCATCACAGCGATTGTAATAAGCTGAACCATCCACAGCATCCTTAGTAGGGAGCTATCAGTTTCAGGATGAAGAACTCTGACTCATGTGGGGGCAAAGTCTAGAAGTAAAGGAACAGTCTATTCCACCTGGCTGACTTCATTCTGCATACCAAGTGATGTCTAGGACTGAGCCAGTCACACTCGGTTTAAAAGCAGAATATCTAAGCGGATGTGTGCAGAGTGACATTGAAAGAAAGGCACCTGGTATTTATTCTTCTGGGAGTCCGACATCAGCATGGGATCTGCACGGTGTCATCTTGTGTTGTTGATGAGTTTACTTCCAAATGATCCGAATGGCGAATAACAGTGAACATCGTGGAGGTGGAGGGCAAAACTACCTCTAAAAATCTAAGAATCCAAGCACATAAAACTTCACAACCATCAGCCTTGATGACTATACTGCATGAATCCAAATGCTCTGAAGGAAGAGTCTCCTATCCCAAATTCTTGTGGTCTAGGAGAAGGTCAATAAACTACGGCCTGCAGGCCGAACCTTGCTGGACACCTCTTTTCTGGACAGCATCATGACCACTCACAGACAGGGACGGCTGCTTTGGTGTTACAGTGGAAGACTGGAGCCGCAGGACAGAGACCCACGGCCTACGAGGCCGTGTTGTCTGGCTCTTTACAGGAGAAGTTTGATGATTCCTGGGCTAGGATGATGAATCATTCACCAACCCCTGCTCTCCACCACCAGGCTCTGGATCGACATTATTTTGTCTCGATTCTATAATTCTGCACTGAAGACCCAATACTTAAGGCTCTCGGTTGGCCCGAAGACAGCACAGCCCTCCACTTGGAAACGCTCTAGGAACGGGTCCAGGTGGCAACCCTGCGGATCCGAGCAGATGCCTATTTCTCTTCTGCCCATGAGACAGATGGCCCTGAAAGAGGGGAGAAGAATGAGTCCGTGAGAGAGAATTCTCTGTGCAGCTCTAATTTTGGAAATACATCCTGATCCATCTGGCCAAAAAGGATTCCTTAGGAGTACCTTTGCTATTTGAATTTGCTTAATATTCAGGAGGGGAACCCTAAGTACCAAGGCTAGAACCTCATGTATTTGCTGTCAGAATGTTCAGAAAGCATTTCAACTCTGCCCTTGAGACAAGAAATCTCAAATAATTCCAAGGACAGAGGAGAATTCTAAGGAAGACCAGAAGAGCTACCCACTCATTCAGAGACGCCATTTCAAAGACCTTGTTCCCTTGTCTGACAGTAAAAAAAAAAACAAAAAAAAAACCTCTCAGGTGAAAAAAATAACACCCGGGATTTGGGTCATATAGAGGCAGCGGGAGGGGCACCACGTACCTTCCGACCGAGGGCTTCCGACAGCAGCCGTTCACCGGGCACACAATGCTTCTCCCCGGCATCAACCACTCGCGCTCAGCTTTGATGTTCTGACCTTGTTCAAAAGCCTTTTCTCCCTGGGTAACAAATCACATATTTGCAAAGTTAATGAACTTAGATCTGATCGTTTTTCTCCACTTCATTCCCAAGTCAGCTCCACAGCATGCAGGGTGTACACTGGGTCTGTCTGGCCCATAAATAAGGTAGACAAAATTAAGAACTGACAAAGAAGAAAATTTAGGCAACTAGAAACAGGGGCATTAAGAAAACAACTGCAGGTTCTTTTCATTCAGTATCAGCCCACACGGTTTGAACTCTGCTGGACTTGCGTTCAAGTCCCAGTTCTATCATCTTCTATCTGGATAACCGCAGGGCTGCACCTCCCCCCCCCCATCTATTAAACTAAATGATAACTGAGTATCTATGGAGTTATTGTAAGAATTAAATGAAAATGCATCCAAGTCGTTCAATAGCGCCTGAGTTGCAGCGAGGCCTTCGTGTGTACTGAACGACCATCACTGAGCCGAGTTCCTGCTAAGAGCGTAAGTACTGTGAGAAATGGAGATAAAGGTGGACTGTGAGGAAGCCACGAGGGACAGATATCCTTCTTGACATTCTTCTAAGGCATCTATTGGGAGACAAGGAAGATTCTTCGGGAAAAGATGTTATCAAATTTTACATATCCACTAGTCCTATTCTTAGGGACCCAAAGCCACCTGTGGGGCAAGCTGCAGGGCCACCAACACCACCTCACCCACGTTGCAACATCAAGGGAGGAGGAGACGCTGCCTCAAATAACGGAGGTCTCTGCCGCTGGTGCTGTGCCATGTCAATCAATCAAGAAATAATCACATGCCGAGCAGAGTTTACGTGCTGAGTGGGCTGTGAAAGAGTGAGTCCCTCCTACAAAGAAGGCACAAACCAGTGTAACACTGGGGAAACAGTATCACTGACCCTGAAATCATAAAGCATGTACCTTAAATTTAGTCTTATAAGATTTTCTTACGAACATACTATTAGTTTACAAAATCTAACTCAGTATTTTTCTAAAATTGGACCACCTTTCTCATGAAATCCCCAGACACATGTACAAAATATAGGAGACAATGAACTAATAATAAACCAGGAGAGTCGATTTTCAAGAAAGCTAGTCTGGGAACAAAAATGACAAAGGGCTTTATAAACGAAAATCAATACTTGAATTGTATCTGGAAGCAAACGGGCAACCAGGACAGAACACAAGTGTGGTGGCTTGGAGCGGCTGTTAATCTTGGAGCCTGCCTCTGGGGCCGCTTCCTGAAAGCAGAGCAAGAGCATCCCACTCCCCTCAACAGCTGCTTCTCTTTTTCCAAGCTTTGTGGCGTTAGCTTACATCTGAGCTCACTTTCATCCACGCTGTAAGCTAATTACAAAGAATCCAGAAGTGTGGGAATGAACTGGGAATTCTGTAGGCTGCTTTACAAACCTTAGCACCATCTGCTGAAATATTAAGAAGCTTGTTTAAAAAGTTGGCTGCCACAGAAGGAGGTCACAGAACTAACAGTGGGGAAGTTCTCTTTAATAACTGATTTTACTTCTCTTTCCTGCACATAAACAGTAGGGCACTGAGCCAAAGGTGAATGGTCCAGAGATAAAAGGCCACCTCTGCTGTCTTCTTGGGGACCAAGTGCCAGCAGGACAGACCCTACGGCCTATTCACCAAAGGAATGAGATATGCCCCCAAAATAGCAGCATGTTTGCATATTTCAATGAGCAACTACAGTTGTTTGGGAAAATATATAAGGACATCATTAAAATCCCTTTATTTTTTATAACTGGTTGGCACAGAGACATTTCAAGTGCATATGTACTTAAGGAAGACACCTCCCCCCGTAATCAGGGACTCATGGGACCTGGGGGCTCCCTTTGTAGGCTAGATGTTTCTCAAACAGGAGCAGTCGAAAACAGCCTCAGGTCTGTGGACAAAGACCAGGCCAACAGTCAAGAGTTCAAGGAGCTTAGCTAAAGAAACCAAAGAAAAACCTTGCATGATTTAATGTCGCTGTTAAAAGGCCCAACACAGTCACGCCAGCGGTCAAGATCTGAACAGTGACAGGCCCGGGACTTGGTACTCTCTCGGCAAAGGGGAGTGCGCTCCTTAGCCTCTGTCAGTCTCCAATGACAGCCACCACCACGGCAGTAACAGTAACATCAGCAGTCAACCTTTTTTGAGCATATAGCATGTCCCAGACACTATGCTAAGGGCCTCATCTGTTATGTATTAATTCTCCCAACAATCTGAGGCAGGTATTGTTATCTCATTTTACAGGGGAAGAAAACTGATGCTTACAGAGGATAATGACCTTACCCCAAAACTCCTCAGCCAGGAACGGACAGAGCGGCTCTGTCTGACCACACGCATATCTGCCGTGCTACAATACTGCGGGCAGGGCCTCATGTGGGCCCCTAAATGAGTGCCATCAGAAAGATGTAAATGGTAATGAGGAAGACAGGGATCTTCCAGGAGTCCTGACACCCACGTTCGGGAGTCTTCATTCATGTGCCACGACTGCTGGGACTCAGCTACTCCGCCTATCCGCTCTTCTGCCCTCTACCAACTTGCTTCCACTCTGCAAGGGCCACAGGGCACTCCCTGGTTAGCCTGCAGGCTGGCTGTCTGAGGCAGGTACCAATGGTCCAGTGGAGGCCAGGGACAGAAGCTGGGCCGCCAGGGCTGCAGGGGCCAAGACTTCAGCCTGAGTTACCAGAGAGGGAGATGACCTTGAAGAGGCTCTGAGCATGGCGGGTCCCGCGCTGCTCATACAGCACAGAGAGCAACTCTGCATCCATCTGTGGATGCTGCCTCACACTTCTGGCTTTCACAGAGATTATTTATACCCAAAAGTGCAGAGAGGATTCTTGCTCAGTTCCAGTGCTCTATCCGTAGCAACTATACAGTTAAACAAGTACATACATGAAGAGCCTTCCCACTGCGAAGTACAAAAAGTACCAACAAAGACAGGTTGGTAACTTATGAAAAGCTTTTCCTCCCCCTCCTTCAGTCTGTGTTTGTTTCAGTGTCCTGTTTATCAGAATTTAAAAGCGCATGGGTTCTGATTCCCACTTACCAGGAGGCTGGTCATTTTTCATCATTACGTAGAGAGGTGGCTCCGTGTTTAGCTCGACCATCTGCCGTCCCTCACAAGCCTGAGGGGTTCGCAGCAGGGGCAGGAGAGTCCGCCAACCCTCTCCAGCAAGCTCGCAGGGCAGGGTCGACAAGCCACTCCCCAAGCCAGGGGGACCGGACAGGAAGAAGAGACCCACACACATGACTAGACAGAGCCAGACACATGGGTCAGATGGGTCACAAGGGAAGCAAAGTAACTCTCCACGAAGAAAAATGACATTCACTACCAAAGACACAGTGTTTGCACTGGACACTACCTTCCAATTCCAAAGCTCTGCCTGGCAAAGAGGCTAAAAATGTTCTTACAGTAAGAGCTGCTTTTCATGTACACAGAAAATGAAAGATTTAGTGAACATTAAGCTGCAACATAAAAGATCGATAAACTTTTACAGCGAGCATGATCAATGCACTAGAAAGAATACTTAACTTTAAAAACGGCAGGGCATTGAAAACTTTTTCCTAGTATCAGACGAGAGCCCAAATGCTGACATGTTTCATCCAGGGAGCCCTCAGCAGCACAGAGCTTCGAGCCAGAGACAGTGTGTACAGGGTGGGGCAGGGGAGAGGAAGTAAAGGCATGTTTTACAAACCTTCTGATAAAATGACACAGTTCTGAGATACTCTGCTCAACAGCGTCTCCAGCCTCTTTCCAGCACATGTCTAGCACAGAAGTGGGGCACGCCCGCAAAAGCCCACAGGTCTGGAGTCTACGTGAGTGTGTGTTTGGTCAGAAGCTCTGCGTTTGCCGAGTTTCAGATTCTCACCAACGTGCTCCCCTTCCACCTGTACACGAGTACATTAGCACCTACCCTAACTATTTGACAAGATGATGAGGATCAAATGAAATTGGATATTTAAAACTTTAAAACCCTGAGGTAGGCACTAGGCATTTTCATTTTTAATGGCTGCAATGGCCTCGAATCTATCTTGCCTAGCCCTCGACAACATAAGGTACTTGTTGAGACTGGGCTTCAACTCCATGTTCAAACCCAAACTTAAATCTCCACTCTGCAAATAAAGCTTGGGAACCGAGTTAAACCCATTTCCTCAGCTGTAAGAGTGGAACATACACCTCATTTTAGAAAAACGTGAGATGCCTCACACAGCGCCAGGGTAACCACAGAAACTCCAGGAGACACTGGTTTTCTTCTTCCAATACTACAGTCTCTTCGAAATAAAACTTTCAGAGTTTCCTGATGAATGTGGGATACCATAGTATCTTGTCACACATATATATGCCACGTCCCAAATGAACACCAACACAACTTTTTCCTGGGATGCATCTTCCAGAAAACAGCCTTCCATTTTTTTCCCCAATCTTACATTGGTCCAAAAGCAAAAGAGGTCAGAAGAGAAGAAGTGTACAGGAAGTGCAGCTTTTAAAGTCCTGATGTCAGTCACACAGGACGCCCTCACCCCAACGGTCACTTCATATATCTGAGTGAGCAACTGTGTAAATCAGTTAGTGGAAAACTCGGGACAAGTGAGTAAAAACATCACTTACCCGAGCTTCATTTTGCAAACTGAAAAAAGCCATTTGCTGAGTATCACACCCACCACAAGTAGTGAAGCAATTTTTTTCTTTTATTAAGACATCAAATACTTAAATATGACGGGGAAAAATCTTGTAAAAAAAAAGTTCTTTGGGGGTCTGTGTGAATTTTCCAGTGCCACTGCTGTTTTTAAATTTCATGATATAAACAAGAATACACTTAAACTCAGGGCTCTCATTTCGACACCGATGCAAACATACCTACTAAAACCCGTCTAATACCCCGCACCAGCCTGCAGATGCAGCAGTCTTGCCAGGATGGGCTCAGGCCTTCCTGACCACACTGACCAACAGAACTGTTTACAAGCCTCCCAGGCACCCATGCCCACAGTGGGTAAACACAGAAACCCTCCTTGAGGCACAGTGGCAGGGGGCCGACTCTTGCTTGCACAGAAATGGCCCAACCCTAAGCCATTCTAGAAAGAGAACAGGGGTGGCCACGCCAACTGCTGAGTTCTGGTCTCTGACTGCTGTACTTGGCAAGGGGAGGGATGAGAGTTACTGAGTTCTCAAAAGGAAGTGGAAGCTTAGAAAAGCTGAAATGTGCATTTTTTCACTTTCCCCCCCTTTTTGATAGATAAATAACACAATGCTTTATCTGGTCAACCCATTAAATGGTTTACTGGCGACTGTTCAGACACTGTTCTTGGGTTCTATTTATCTTTATACAGTACATACAGATCTTCCCTTCTCCTAGTGACCACAGAATAGTTTTCCATCAACCTCAGTCCCTCACAGGGTAAATGTGGAACTGTGGTGGACTCTGCCTTCAGTCCTCGGTGAAAGGGCCCAGAACTGGTTGCACAGGATCTTAGCTTCATTGAGTTCAACCACCAAATGATGCTGGAATATCCCAGCACTAGCAGTAACCCAACCAATGCTGCAAGGGGGTCCCAGGACAGGGCGACTCCCAATGCACGCACCCCAGACCTATCAAGTCAACCTCTGGGCCCAGCAATCTGTGTTTTAAGAAGCTCTCCAGGTCACCCTTAAGGTAAGACTGGGGAACATGCCTTAGAGTACTTCTCCAACTTCAGTGTGCGTGTGGATCCATCTGGGAAATCTGCTAAAATGCGGACTGTGGTTCAGTAGGTTGGATGTCAGAGACAGTATGCATTTCCAGCAAGTTCCCAGGTGACATCAAAGCTGCTGAGCCACAGACCACACTCAGAACAGCAAGGCCTTAGAGAGCAGAGTCCAGCATTCTTACTGGGCATGCTGTAATAATTTATTAGCAATCTAATTAGGAAGCCAAGATTATAAGATGCTGAAGGGAAGCGGGTGTGATGGTGTGTACCTGGACCACTGCCTGAAATACTGAGCATTTTACTTTAGAAAAACCCATACCTTCCAGTTTTATGAACTGCAATTTAGGCTGGGAGTGCCACTGCGAGATGTAACCATAGGGGTCCTTTCACAGACACTGCTCAGGTTAACTCACAGCCTGGTACCGGGCGGTGTGCAGTTCTCATCACACAGTGAGTGCTCACCACCCGTCAGGTCAATGCCTCTCCTTCACTCGATTTCTTCACCTGCCATACAAATCATTTATATACCAACCAATCCACAGGCTAGTGCACTCTTTACAAGTACAGTAACATGTATAACCAACAGGAAACAGGAAAAACAGAAACAGCCACAACTTCTACTGAGGTAAGAATCTTCTGCATCACCCAAAGAACAAATGCTCTCCTGTCTCTGTGGCAGAAAAGTTAAGTCACTCATCTGAACTAGGTTCCATTAAAGCTTGCAAGCTGTCTGACCTCTTGTAGGTACATGTACCACAAGGCATAAAGGAATAATCTGAGCTCCAATAGCCAACTACAGAGGTCCCTCCTTATCCATGCGGGATACATTCCAAGACCCCCTCAGTGGGTGCTTGAAACTGCAGATGGTGCCAAACCCTATAAATACTGTGTTTTTCCTACACATACATACCTACAATAAAGTTTAATTTATAAGCCAGGCACAGTAAGGGATTAACAACAATATTAATAAAACAATTATAACAATATATTGTTATAAAATTATGTGAATACAGTCTCTCTCTTTCTCTTGCTTTCCAAATACCTTATTGCACTCATCTTTTCACTTACAGGAAGCCCTTTACAGCTTCCCTTTGGCATATCCGAACGGCCGGCATCGCTACGCTTGTGCTTCAGGGCCCTCATTAAGGAGTGTTTCCTCAACACAAGCACTTCCGTACAGCTGATGACAGCTGATCTGATAACCAAGACACTGCTAAGTGACTGACGGGTTGAGGGGGGGTCTCCAGCGTGGAGACCCTGGACAAGGGAGGATTCACATCCTGGGCTGGGCAGTGTGAGACTTTATCACTCTACTCAGAACAGCAGGCAATTCAAAAGTTTTGAATTGTTTATTTCTGGAACTTTTCATTTAATATTTTTGAACCTCAGCTGACCATGGATAACTAATTAAAACTATGGAAAGCAAAACTGCAGATAGGGGTGGCGGCGGGGGCGGGGGCCGGTGTTCTGGTACATCGTTTATTATTTACCTACCTGGGGATGGAGAAAGCTCCTTTACATTTTACTTAGTAGTAATGAAAGGAGCTAAAACATTTTTGTTCTATCAAGGGCTACACTGTCTCCCCAAGCCTCAGATTTTCCTATTTTTAAAATAGGTCTAATATTATGTACCCTTCAGAATTATCATGAAAATTTGCAATGACCCATGTGAAACGCCCAGCCTCGGGACTGGGTCCCAGCTGACACAGGGCAGAAGAAAGCCATTACGGGAGGACGGTTTGACACGATGACTCTGACAGAGCGTTGGAGACGTCTGCCCCAGCACGACACAGACCTCCACACTGTGCGCTACCAACGACACGCTTCTGCCGTCCTCCCTCCAGGTTCGCGTGTTGGAATCGAATCTCCAAAGCGATGGAATTTGGAGGTGGGGCCTTTGGGAGGTAGTAGGTCGTGAGGGTAGACTCTCATGAATGGGATGTGTCCTTATCCAAAGAGGCCAGAGAGCAGGCCTGCTATCTTTTCATGGTGTGAGGTCACAGTGAGAAGCTGGCAGTCTGCAACCTAGAGAGGGGGCCCTCACCAGAACCCTAACATAATGGAACCCTGATCTCCAAATTCCAGCCCCCAAAACTATGAGATACATTTCTGGTGTTCATAAGCCCAACTATTCAACACCCTGATAATTTTGTATAATTCTATTAGGACTTGGACTTGGTCAAGGAATGACATTAGTTAAGCTATAAACTCTAAGCAGGGGATATTCTTTTATGTAGAGCAAACTTGAAGGGTCCAGGTTAGTTTTCTAGCTATTAACACCATAATATATTCATAAAAATGGGAAGAGCTGTGAAATCTTATTCTGATAAATGTACACCAAATGCCAGGTCACCCAGACCACCTGAAAAACAGAACCAGAGACATTTCAATTTCTCTTCACATTTCTGCCTGAAACACTATTCAGACACAGGACCAGCTTCTACACTGTCCAAGAGGAAAAACATCAACTGTTTGCATCTTGAACAGTCACACTTAGACCTTCTAATTCAAGGAGAGTAAGAACAGACCGTGTAGCAGAAGTCCCTGGTGTGCTGATGTGCACTTCTCCCGGAGCACAGTAACTCCTATCCCACAGCTGTCCTGGACTCATCATGTTAGGTATTGTTCTCAACCTCGGCCCACCCTGAAAACAAGCAAGCAAACCTGAAATGTCTAAGAAACACAGATACTATAAGCACTCATTTCCTGATAAAGAAAGTAAGTGTGAGGACACACTAGCTCTCACACCAACCCCAGTGCTCAGTAAGCACAGCTTGTCAACCCCCATCCCTGCTGCCTTTCCTGTGTTCGGGAACCCTGCTGAGCACTCACAATGGACAAGGCACCGTGGTGGACACAGAGGGAAGGAACACCAACCTGAATCACAGAGAGATCCTACTCCAAGGAATTCTGCACTCTAGAATGCGTTGAAACACGTGAGATAACATATCTCTAAATTACAGACTTCAAGGAACAAACAAAAAATACCTGCTGGATTCTTTTCCAAGAGGAGATGTATTTACAGCAATAAAACCGAAGGACCTCATTTTAGGGTAAAATCAAATATTTCCACCATGGTGCCCACTGTTAACCATTATGGTGTGCTGTGTCATTAAGACAGCAGGCTCTGAATTCAGACAGTGAGCTGCACACGGCTCAATGATGTGCTTGCTGCCTGTAGTCCTTGGACACGTTTCTCAACCTGTTTAAGTTTCATGTCTTTCCTCTGTAAAACAGGAATCATTAAAATGCTTCTCCTGTGATGTGAAGACTGAGATACTGCATATAAACTGTTTAGCATGTTACCTGACCCAAAAAATGAAATACAGTTTTCTAGGTGAAAACTAAGGTGGGAATAGACGATCGCAGGCTATTCTCAAGAATACAATAGAAGAGGAAGAGAAAACAGGCAGAGTAGGAACAGCTGGTATTCCTATACCCTCTACAGCTCATTCTGACCACTACACCAGGATGTCTCTACCTTAGTCAAAAAACCTCTATTACAGAGCCTGTCTGGGATGTGGCCTAGAGCCAGTGAACCAGAATTTAGGGGTGAGCCTCGAGCATCTATAGTAATGGGCTTCAAAAGTGAGCATGATGCACACCTAAGCTTGAGAACCATGTGGAAGTCAGAACATTTTAGTATTACAGTAAGTATTACAATATCTGCTTTAGACATGATTCTGCTAAGACCTGATGCTTCCCCTTTGAGGCTAATATAGCTGCCTGGTCTTCAAAAATCTCAGGACCACTGTTCAAAATTCCATCCAGAAGTCTTCTCACCGAGTCACCAGTACCCCTGCCTGTGCTTCCTTTCCCTGTGGTAGAAAGGAGAGCATCATTCAGAGGTGCCCTCAGCTCCTCTGTTCAGATATTCTGGCCAACCCATCTTAACCAATGCACCTAAGACTATGCTGGCACATGACTTTCAAATGAATTTATAATCAAATCTGAGTATTCAAAAATTTTGTCTGATAGACATGCTTCAATTCTAATGTTTCTGGTTCCCTGGTATACATTGGTTATGTTCCCAATAGGTTTAAAAACACAAGAAATTGTCTCAAGTTTGAAAAATCAAGAAAGCCATCACCAACTCATATTATTATAAATATTTAATCTTCAGAAGGGGAGAGGGAACAAAGTCTTGCATTGTGCTGAATGTTTTGTGTTTAATTCAAATTATGATACTTTTAAGAGACTACAGTATCACTTAAAAATAAACTCATCCAAAGACATAATTTTCACAGAAAATTTTCAGTAAGATTACTAAATTAATTTTAAATTCACCAGTGTTCATACCTCTCCATTTATACAAAAATTTTGTTGGAAAGGGGTGTGAGTGAAGAAGAAGTACTCCACGTGACGAAGTAATAGATCTATGCTAGCTGAGCAGACAGACCACCATCTGGTCAATAAATTGCCATTTGAAAGGCTGCTTTAAATATGTCTTCATATTAGTGTCTAAATCTAATCAAAATGTAATGCTTCCTAATTAATTTATGCTAGCTAGCAGGAAACCAACTTTCACTGTACATTTTAGATTGCCACTTCTAAGACAATTACCAAACCCTCTAAGACTCCCAAATCATTTTTCCAAATGCAGAGTAATACATACTGATTCGACTCTGCTGAGAAGCCACTGTAAACCGGTCCTGTGCTGCAGGGTGAGCTCCAGCCACCTTCACAATAAGGCCAAGCCCATCAGGCCGCTTTAGCTCAACGCACTACCAGCAACGAACACACAACATGTGTTTTGTTATTTACCCACGTCACTGCCTACAGTGCAGAAAAGCAAGCAGGTGGCTTGCTACCCACCAACTCTAAGACTATTTACTCTTCTGCAAAATGGGGACAATATAATTCCCTGCCTCACAGGTTAGTGTGAGATCCAAATGAGAAAATATACCAAAAAAGCATACTGCAAATTCTAAAGCAGTATGACTTTCAAATAGGTACACGCACATGTACTTTTCTATCAAAACTATTTCCAAAGGCAAAAGTGCACATACTATACAAATAGTAAAACAATCCATCCCTTCATCTGAGCTGCTGTTTCTGGAGTGTCAGGCATCAAACTGAAGCCACTTCTGTAAGAAGCCACTCCTTCCTAACCTCGTAAGTCAACAGGCACCACACTGTCTGTGAATCTCCTTCTCACACCTGCTCGTGCAGACTATTCCACAAAAGCCCCAACAAGTCAACAGCAATAAAGAAGGAGTAACACGAAAAGGACAAATTGCTGAGAAAAAAGGAGAGTGTTGGAGTGAGCCATACCCGGGTGTGCCTGGGGAGGACCGAGAGGGAAAGGACTGGGACAGATTCTTTCTGCACAAAGCAGGCACAGCCGTCCCAACTTCCGCAAAGCAAGGTGTTCAAGTGACTTTGATCAATATGGCATGCTGATGGCCCCCTGTACATTTGATTTGGCTCAGGATCACCCAATCGAATCTGCTAACACAGGAGACTCCAGAAGAATCACATGAAAAACAATCCAAATACAGACTCTAAACGTGCAGAAAGCCTTTTGTGATCTTTGCCGGGGCTTCTAGCATCTACCAGCTGCAACTGCGCCTGTTCTAGCTAATTGCTCTCAGCAACAAAAATAAACAATCGCTCCAGGAAGAAGACTGTACCCGCCAAATATTAATGAATTTTTTAACAGTCAGATATCTCAAATCTTGCTTTCAAAGCCTCGCTACTAGAAAGAACTCTCAAAGAACAAATGGGGTGAGTAGGCCAGAACGAAAGTCCTTACTTTATGTCTAATCCTCCTCCCCGCCATCCCACTCTGCTACCTAACCCCCACCTCCAAAAAAAAAAAAAAAAAAAAACACCACTGGAAAAGTTCAGTGTCTTGTGTTTGAGAGAATTTAAGCAATCTGAGATATTTTAACTCATGTATAACTTTTTAGCATATGGGGGAAAGAGTCGCACTGATTGAAGCTATTTTTAAAGTGCAGCTCTACCGTAAAAATAGGCATTTACTCATAAGGACGCTTGACTAGAGAACAAGCCCAATCTACGTCTCATTGTTAAGAAAGGGGCGAAAAAAGGCTGCCATGCTTTCTGGAGAGCTGCTTACGGCCTGCCTGTGACGTCACGGCAGGATCCAGGTGCACTTTAACGAGCGTCTTTCAGCTCCCTCAGTCCTTTGGAAAGTGCTCATCCACCATCAGCTCCGTCTCTGAGCCCGTGCAATAAGGAGCCAGTACTTCCCAGTCCCTTGCCAGAGAGAAGATCACTGCAATCAGAGACCCAAGGAAAAGAGGGAAAATTACTCACCCACCACTGGGCGCATCATCATCCTCTCCTCGTTCCTATCTGGGAAGGGAGCATTTCCTTGTGCTGAGGAAAAAGGAAAGAAGCAGTTGGTTTATCAGTACGCTAGGACATCTCGGTGTCCTGTTTGCAAAGAGAAGGCACAGCGTCATACTTCTCCTCTCCCTGACCTAGGCTCCTGCTCCTTAGTCGAAGCTTGCAAACCAAACTGCCCACCTCAGAGAGTGGCAAGGAAGCATGTAGGCACCTGTCCAAACTGAGATGTGAAGACATCACCCCTAGGCTCTGGACTTCAATTTGTCTTCAGCCTTTATAAAAGCCTGGTGGAATGGAATGGAATGGAAAACCGTGTAAAAATTCTGATTTTTATGCCTCCCTGACAAAACGCCAGCAGCAATCAATACAATAAAAAACAGACACCATGTTTCATGTACCATGTCTTAAAACAAAGTCAGAAATGCATGATTTTTATGTCTGTTAAAAAATTTTGCCCATGCACTCATGTACATAAATCGAAAGGAGCAGGTGTCGCCCACCTTCAGGCCACAGACCAGTACCAGTCCATGCCTGTAGGACACCAGGCCGAACAGCAGGAGGTGAGCTCGAATGCAATGTGCCTGAGTCATCCCGAAACTGTCTCCTCCCCACCAGTCTGTGGAAAAACTGTCTTCCACAAAACCAGTCCTTGGTGCCAGGAAAGTTTTTAATGTGTCACTGAAGGGAAAACATCCTTACCAACAAAAAAAAAAATCCCCACAAATTTTAAAGTTTAATCTTTATGAAAAAAAGATTAGATATGTAATCACAAATTAAAACAAAATGTATCAGAGAAAATAGGTATCTTTTTCCAGGGAGGACTGATTAAATTTTGACTTGTACTTTTTGTACTTAATGAATTTTCTACAGTGATTATATTACTAATGACTGAAATCATCCACAAGGATGTAAATTATTATATAAACATGCATCAAATAAAATACTACATGCACTTACCTCTACTCAATTTCTAGAAGCGTTACGTATCCTGCAGGATTCAAGAAATCTGATTCCACAAAAGGGCAGAGTTAATGAAAGTTAATTCAGCATGTACTTTAGCGCTTTAATAACAACAAAGGGCAGAGTTCCAAGAGTTAAGAGAACTGGGTTCAAGTGCCAGGTCTCATGTTAGCAAAGGAACCCTGGGGAACCTTAACTTCTCTGGACCCAACTCACATCTGCAAAATAAGGTGCTGAACAAGACCCTTGAGGTGTCTTCCAGCTCAAGACCAGAGTAAAAATAGAAGTGAAATCTTCAGTCCTGAAAGATAGCACAGCAACTGGTATAGAGCAGGCACTCAACGTACATTCAGTGAAAGGATTACAGAAAGTGAAGATTGTTTTTCTAGAGTATTTATAACAGCTTCCCAGCCTGAGTGCCATGGTGTGTTGCACCTTTGTCCCAACTGCAGTGCAATCCAAGGAACAAAGCTACCTTGCCGGCTGCGTGCTTCCTCCAAAGGGTGGGTTCACCCTCAAGTGGCTGCCAGTTTCATCCTATCTTCTAGGAGGTCCACATGGAGCTGGCTGCTTCTGAAACTGTACAGGGAGGATTCTCGGAAGGAGTGCACAATGAAAATCAGAGTTAGAGCAAGCATGGGGCTACCAACAATCTGTAGGTCAAATGGCCCTTCAGAGTAAAAAAAAAAAAACAAGCCCTTTTCCCAAAGAGCTATTTAAATGGCTGCCTTTCATTCCCGTTGCTTTTCTAACCTGTATGTTGCTTCCAAAACAAAAATAAAAAGCTGACAAACCAAAACCTCATCTAGAAATATCCCAGAAACATTTGCATTTTATAATTTTCTCCTCTCCTTCTATGAAGTTGATACTTGAGTGACGTGGGTAAAAAAAGTATGAACCAGGTTCTACGGCACTAGAAATAAACACTAAAAAGGACCATATTATCACCTCAAATCATTGAATCTGAAAGGTACACATGCTGAGAAATACACTGGTCTAGTATCACATTACTGGGGAGACGGGTTTTGTTTGGTCTCTTTGCAAACTCTGAACCACATGCTCCAAATAAATGTCTCTTTTAAAACACAATGTCCTTCCTAGCCAGTTCTACACAACTCCAAAACTCACATGTAATCTATCATAACTAATATTTTTAGTGTTATAGTATAAATGAGCAAGGAAACAAGAGCAAAGTTTCAATGATTAGATACTTTGTATTTCATTAGACTCAAATTTCTGACCAATCGATTTAATTTGTCATGGACACAAAAACGTTTAATGAGCTCAGGTCTACATTAAATGTTGACCCAAGCTGTCGCAGGGTTACCCTACGTTTAACGTGTCTTTGACCAGTGTTCATTTCTTGAATTCCCTCCCTCAGTCTCTTAAATCCCACCTACTCTTAATGACCCAGTTCAACTGCTATCACCTCCCTGTGGTTTCCCACTCCCACCCCACTAATCGGCCTCCCCACCAACATGCACACTCACACACACACCCTTTCTTCTTATGTTTTTTTAATGTACTTTGTATACAATGCTCTTGACTTCCTTTGCACCTTATAGTTACTTGTGGACATGGACAAATCTGGAACACAAGATCAGCTGCATGAGAACAGAGAGGATTCCGTCTTCCACATGTTCACGTCTGCTCTTCAGAGACGTGCGCAGCAGGGGGTCGTGCTTGGTTGCTATTTAGGACGTAGCATCCATGAGAGTTTCTGGGGGTACCATCTACTAGATCTTAATCTACATCTTTAGTTATTTAAACTAAAAGTAATGTTGATATTCAATTGGAGACCCTAAGACTGTGACATGTCCTAACTCACAGTTGAGTAAAGCCAGCCAGCATACTTCTACTATTTTGGGTATTTTATCCTATTAGTGCTTTGCAAATCATCACTCCCTATATTATGTTTAGAGAAAGTACGAACATCCAAACTCCTCCATCAACCTAACTATTTTGATAGACAAGTGTTTTAATGTATGTAACTTTTATTTTGCCTCAGAAAGGATTTGGACAACTTAATGAATATAAAAGCATCTTAACATTCACGAAACTAAATGGCACTGATGTCAGACTGAAACTTACACAAATGAGCTAATAATCAACCCAAAAGAGGAAAAGCGGAATCTGTTTGAAGGGCAGAACACGTTTTGCAAGTTGTAACTGGGTTTATAAAAATGACAGCAAGTCAGCCCGACACGGGCTCGGGGGCGCTCTCAGCACGCGGGACACTGCGGCCGCAGCGGGGCTTGCCCGCCCTCCCCCTCCTAGGTGAGCTTCCAAGATTAAGAGCACATCTGCTCGTTTTCAAAGACGCGGGGCACAGCACAGCACATGAATAACCACTGAAAATGTGCCAAACAACCAAAATAATACTCTCGTTTATTTTTATGAACCAGAATTCTGGAAATGTTAATTTTAGTCACCCTACATCAACAGGCTGCCTATATTAATGATGTAGATGTTTTAATCCTTCCAGTTTGAAGAGAGTCGAGCTGACTTTGGGGAATTTTCAGAGAACGAATACAAAAATTAGTAAAATAAATAAATGAACCATTTGTTGTAATAACTGAAGCTGTAACTGTTTTCCAAACCATGAATTGTTACAATTTCAGCAATATTTCTGTTTTCTTCACTGTTCAAGGTTCCAATGGGGACAAATAGGCATCAAGGATCAAAATCACTGCCTCATTTTTTGGTATCTTCTACTCAATAAAAGATAGATGCATACTGTTCTCACATTATATTAAAATTTCAACATACTTACTTTTTAAATACATGCATTTTCTTATTTCTAGGTAACCCTTCAGATAGGAAACTACAAGTTTGCATGACATTGTTTGATCCTCTTATCAAGTAAGGTAGTGTTCTGTGCACTCTATTGTTTTTTTTTTTACAGGAATGTTAAATTGCTAACACTTGCCCTCAGATAAGACTAAAATAATGTTAAATTTAAAAATGTTTGTTGGCTACTCTACCAATGAACTGTGATACCCTAGATCATCTGCAAGCATAAGTGAGAAAGGATTCTAAGGAGAAAACTCTGCTCATGGACAGCAGTGGTTCATACGCCTCCTTTACTGAGATTTCCTCTCTGCTCATTTGAGAACTGCCAACCGGAGAGGAGTCAAAATACTGATAAGCACGTAAGAAGAGAGAGGTGAGACAGGATGTTCCAACGTCACAAAATCAGTGGATTAAATTCATGTGATAAAAAGGGAGCACGGAGACGGGAGAGTAATTGCATGCTGGAAGACAAGGTGTCGTCTTGTCACTCAGCCATGCTCTCGACTACTAAGTTGTGAATTCAGGACACTTATTTTTTTGAATGGCTTTTTACCAAAAAAGCTGACGGATACAATTAAATTAAAGGAAGTCAGTTAGCATACTTTGTAAAAATAAAAAATAAAGAAAAAGAATTTCGATTTTATGTATTAAATTTTCTGAAGTTCTAAAGAAGTAGAATCTTTGCATAAAAGAGCAGCAAGAAATATTCTTCTGTTAGGGATGTGTTGCAAGAATTGAATATGTATGTGAAACACGGGGTTGGCTCAGTTCATGATTTGTACATATGTGCTACTCACATCAACCCAACCCTAATTAAAACTGAGCTTCTGATTTTAGAGAAGAATCACTTTACAATCTGGCATTTGGACAACAAATATAAATTTCACACACCAACAGTTAATCCTATGGGTGAATTAAATCTTGACAGTGAAAGCAGAGTAAGTTACCTTCCTTCTATTTGGTTTCTCTTTAGCTCAAATAAATGTGTGAGGACAACTCGCACTTGTAAAAAAAAGAAAAGTTGATGGTTATTAATCAGAGCTATAGAATGACGTCAGCATCCAATTACCCAAACATTACAACTAGCCAATGAAAGCACATCTCCCTATAAAAATTATTCATCAAGGAATATTTGAAAGCTAACTAATCAGATGGTGTCCTTCAAAAATTTTTTTGCACACTACTTCAATCAATATGACTTTTGAAATTTTTACTTTACATAACACTGCTTTCAACTAACGCTCTGACGGAAACTCTTTTCACTCAAGAGAACAAGTTTATATTAGACTGAGCACAGGAGCCCCCAAAATGTGTATAAAGACCTACTCACCACACTGTTCTTTCCCTTCAACTTTGTTTATTGATGTACTGAACATGAAAAAGTACAAAGAATCCAAACACAAAAGAAAACATGTACAGCCTCTTAAATACTCAACAGAATATATTTTCTATTCCAACAGATGTGAATTAAGTCATACTGTACAACTTCAAATAAATACCAGCCTTACATTTTATTAAGTGCTCTGATAAACACTGTAAAGTGAAGCACAATTTGCATGCCCTCTCATCAATGCCTTGGTTTGCTACAGTAGTATAGGAAAGAAGCATGTAGATGCTGTTTTCCCGTGAGGGAAACCTTATTTTTTTTTAAGTATATACATGTACTTTGTTTTTTAGTTTTTTAGTTTTTTTTTTTTTTAAACGCAGAAGGTTAACTCTGACAATCTAAATGCACCTAAGGATATGAGAAAGTGCTAAGCCAATTGATTTCTGAATAGCATTGAGTGGGTCAGCATGAAAACTCGCTTATTCACTTTAGCACGCGCCTCACAGTATATGTACTGTACTATACTGAAAATTTTTATAACTACAATTTTAAATAATAAAAAATAAAACAACGCAACTGCAAAGATAATGTACAACTATGTTATGCATAGCACATTGCCTGTTCTAAGGGGAAGCACGTGAGCATCTCAGTTTATACAAAAAGCAGGACGTAACTATATAGTTCTCAGTGCATCCTGATGAAGGCATTTTGCCTTCAGCTCTTTTGAAAATTTATTATAAGCTAGATGCTAATCAGAAAATATTTTGTATTTTTTAAAATTTCTTTCATACATGGTAAAGACTTATTTTATTATTTCCCCAAATAGTGGTTTAAGCATCATACAAAGTTAAATTTCAATAGCATACAGATATTTATGATTTTTGTATGAAAAATGTAAGGAAATTTGTTCAAAACCTATGGTTATACTCATTTTTTTTACCACAAACATATTTATAAACGAAAATGTAGCATCACCATAAACAGCTGAAGCTAGACTATCTACAGACAGAATCAGCAACAAATCTGATGCACTGTAAATTCAAGTCCTCAGGACAACAAAAGTGATTAAGCAAGACCTCAAGTAACAATGTTAATGCCATTTACAAAGGAAAAAACTGATACAAAAACATTCAAAACCTGAACATCACTTGGCATGTAAGGGAAAAAAAATCAAATTAGCTGAAAGGGTCATAAACACAAGGTCTTATTTACATTACACAAAGCTCAGGTGTTAGCCTTGAACGTAACTTTCAAAATACCTTCAAATATATCCAGCTCAGATCACGCTTGCCGATCTGCTGCAGTACAAATCATGTGCAACATCTTTTTTCCTTAAGACAAAACAATTCTTCAAACAATACTGCAAGTACATCACTAAACACCATGAGCTCTATCTGAAGGGATTTCTTTAGGAAGAACAGATTTTTCCCCCATCTCTTGGTAATTTAAATTTCTTGCCTGCTCTTATATATTCTTTTGTAAATTTTTTTTTATTTGTTTCAAAATCACAAATCAATGTGAGCCACCGAATAACCAGGATGATCAGACACTCCACTGGCGATTACAAAAACGAAACCAGCAGTGCTTGTTCCCCCATTGATTCTGTTCCTTCCATACAAAGGTCTCAAAAGTATTTTCTACATCATAAATCTTTCTAAGTTTTCCAACCGCTGCAAATTTCCTGGTAAATTTTAAAAGCTCACTAGGTGTCATATGAAGAGATTTCTCAAAGTATTCAAGTCAAAATATTTGTTCCAGGACCAGTAAAAAGTTTCTCCAAATTTTCTTTTTTATAAAAATAGATGCTTTTTTTAAACCCACATCAAAGAGGCTCTTATCTCTTTGGCAAGGTACTGCTTTACGAAAAGTTCTCCAGTATTCTTACAATAAGCGTTTATAATGTAGCCCCCCCCTTCCCCAACCCAAATCATAATTATAAAATAAATACTGTTTTAACTCCATAAATAAAAATGTAAACTTCAAAATACTTTTCTTAGACATAACAGCAATGCTTTAAATGTAAACAAAACACAAAGCTAATCAGAAAAAAAGAGAAAAAGGGGGGAAAAAAGACATAACCAACTGAAGAATTACAACACAAAGCCTCAGTATTTACTCACAGGTTCAAGGCAGTTATGTAAAAAGAAAAGAAATGTCTTCCCTTAGCTGAAACACTTTAAAAGGTCCACCTTCTTCAAAGAAGGCAATAGAATGCAATGTGACAGGTAAAAACCCTGTACCTCTTGTCCATATTCAAACATAAAAGATATTTAAGAAGTTTTAATTCAAATACTAGCAATAAAAAATCTCACATATTTCTTAGGATGCTAAGTAGTCGTTTTATCCCCATCTCAACACTGACTTACAAAGACATTGACTAATGTATAAAGTTTCTCTTAACTTGCCTTTGTTGTATAGTTTTCATATATAAATGGACTGAGGACCAGAGCGCATTAGGCTTTGTGCGTTTTGTTGGTCTTAAATGAGACCTGCAGGACTCTGTCCCCCAGACGGTATCCATTGAGGCTGGCGATTGCCATGGCGGCCTCATCATAGTTTGTCATAGTCACAAATCCAAAACCTTTGCATTTATTGGTGTTAAAGTCACGGATGACCTTCACGTTGGTGACGGCGCCAAAAGGCCCAAACATTTGCCACAGGATGCTCTCGTCTGCATCAGGAGCCAGGTTGTACACAAAGATACACCAGCCTGTTCCCGGGTGCCCGGGGATATTAATTCCAGCCAGACTGGTCATGCCATCGATGGTCATTGGAGAAAACCTACTGAACAAAACAGGAAACAAGAACACACACACACAAACACACACAACAGAAACAGATGGTTACAGCAGTGGACTTCCTTTCTCTTCCCTTTCCCATCCCAGAGTTTTAGAGCCCCCCTGCCCCCACAGAGACGTACGACTATGTATCTGATGCTTCAGTCGAAGTCTGTGTGTGGTTTGCAGTGACATGCTATACTACCAAGGCATTAATAAGTTATGAAATGGTCACTATGTGCTGTATTGAATATTATCCACAATAACAAAAAATATTATTGAGAACTGGCTTATGGATCTAAGCAGGATTAGGGGGAGTGGTGCAACACATATGTAAACATGCTGGAACGTCGCAATGCAATATAAAATAAATAATGGGTTTTAAAGACCACGTGGCATCCAGTGAGAGAGAGATGTTCCTTCAGTCGACCGTGCTTCGAAAAGCAGCTTTTCATTAAGTTGTACATGCAAAAGAAAACCCAACACAAACTTATGAAGGGGGTCACTCCCCAAATCAAACAAACTAACCACTTATAGGGAGGGATTACGAGTATCATGAACCTCTATCATTACCTCTTTACTCCATAAGCCATATTGAGCAGATTGTCCAACCTGCAAAACACACATTTAGCAAATTTCAGTTTTTAATTTTTCCCCTTGATGTCCAAGAAAGCTGGGCTTGTTACTGCCGTCTTCCAAGGGGAAATCTGTATATTAACTGTATGTGAAGTCAAAAATTGGGGTTTTTCACAGAGAATGGGTACCTGATGCTGTAAGACACTAACTCTTCTGATGGATACAAGTTTATCTCTACAAGGACCAGTGGGATGCAGGGAAAATATCGGAGGTCACCTGAGGAAGCCCTTCAGGAAGGAAAGGTGGAGGTTCTGAAGAGTTATCATTTGGGTTCTCACCTTCTGCCAGGCAAAGTCTAAGTGTTCCGCATGCACCTACGTCTGCTTAGTGCTATTTTAATTCTCGTAACTCTACTGGTTCCTGAGTGCACTGAGGCACACAGTTTAAGTGACTTGCCCAAGACCACAGGACTAGTTAAACGGTGGTACTCTGCAGTTGACAGAATTCCATAAATTTCCCTTCAACCTCCCAATTCTGAAGGACTTTCATTTCTTAGAATCAAAGCAGTGTTGTTACAGGTAGAAAGAACCTTATACACAAACTCAGCTAAACCTCTCATTTATCAATGTGCTCAGCCAGGATCCAGAGAAAGACAGACAACGGGCTCCCTGCTCTAGTGAGCAGCGAAGGGAGTTTCAGACCCCAGGCCTGATGCTTATTTTGATACAAGAAGGGTAGCCCTACTCCAAGTGTAAGAAGCTAGATAGAAACAAATCAACTTGACCTTCTCACACATTTTTTAAAAAGTATTTGGGTTGGGCACTCTTTAAAACTCTCCACACCCTTTTCCTGCTTCAAAAATTAAATTGATTTCATAGTACTTGATTTGTCAAAGAGCTTCAAATTCCCATGCTGCACGCCGACGAACCGCATGTGTTTGGAGGAGGTGGGCGTAACTTCACGCATTGCCAATGTGACCACCATTACGGCCACGATGTTCCACACTGTCCAAGTGAGACCCAGGGGTTGGGAAACAATTTTTTTTCCCTTTTAACCCCTATGTGAAAAGTGAGTTTGAAAATTCAATGTTTCAGCCTCGTAGTATACCACCTGTGGCCTCAAGTGAAGCTAACGCACACATGAGAGCAACCCCTTCTGGTTTTATAAAAGCTGAAAAACACCTTTCCGGTCTTTCAGAACTGGGAAAAGAATCTCAGACATTCCTGTTCCCAGTCACCCCTGGGCACTTGGTGTGCTTCATAAACATGTAAAGAAAGAACTGGGCTGATGTAATGCAAAGTGTAAGGGCAGAGAACAAAGGATCCTCATCTGTGTGTGAGTCTGCAGGGCCCCACCACCCTCCCAGGAGCAGGTTTACACTATGCATCTGCTGACTGAATGAAAGCAATGACGTAGCCAACACTACCCTTAACCGCTTAACCCAGAATAACAGTTATCGGAGAGCTGGCCGGGGAGACTGTTTGCGCATGGGCTTTGTTTCATACGGAGGTCATGACTGTAGTCGAAGATGCCATGTCTTTATATTCCAAAGCAAAGGCCACAGAGAGTGGAAATAAAGATGCACACGAATTATAACACCAAGCATAGAGTAGTAAGATAACGGATAGTTTCATAAAACTGTTGGAACTGTCAATACAGAATGCATTTAGCATATGATTACCTGTAGAATGGAAGAGTATACTAAGATACTGAAGTCTCCTTCCAATGTGCTGAAAGATCCAGCGGCGGAGGCAACCTTATTAATTCATTGAAAATAAAGTTACATCACCTCTGCTCATTAATTTGGACCAGGTAGGGACTGACATACTCTGCCACCAGAAGCTTAGACACCAAAGTACAGAGATAGAATCTCCTGACAAGTTTTCGCTATTTTCAAGAGAGGGTGGGAACCAAAACTGCCCCCAAACTCACGCCCCGTCCCGGGAATCTCCAGGGAGGAGGCCTGGGACTTTTACAGTTGGATCTCTGAGGACCCTCTCAGTGGGTCTCAATCTTTCCTACTTGTGAAATCCTATGTATACCTTGACCCTCGCTGATTTCTTTACTCAATTCCCATTTGGGGGGAAAACAGTCCCTTGGAACTTAAGCCAAGTTAATCTGACTCTATCTCTACCTCTCCCCGCCTCCCCGCAGTTCTTCTCCATCAACAAGGTGTGTCAGGGGAGCATGGGACTTCAGGAACAGGACCGAGGTGATGCTGCAAAACCCTGCCCGTGTGCAGGTGAGCCCAGCGGTTGTCTCTGCTCTCAGGAGCACACACTCCCATTTCTCATAGAGCTGGGAGAAGGTTGGGGGGCTCCACGTGGGTGCTATGCACCCCAAGTCTTGTAGTAGCTGGAAAACTGCAAACGCGGCAGTTGTAAGAGATGGCGGCACACGGGACCGCGTGTTCTCTTGTACCCGCCTTGTTTACAGTTAGCTCGGGCACGAGGACCCCTCTCATGTTCCAGAATTACACATCTTCTCTGGCTCTGTGCAGAGCTCAAGCACAGCCATTTTTTAACGCAGACCAAGTTAACAGACTCCAGAGTGGCCAACGGTGGCCTGCGTGACGATGTACTGCCATGTGGCCAGTAAACACTACGGTGCCTATTAAATGTGTGTGCTTAAACTTTACAAATACAGTATTCTTTACAGGTGTTTAATCAATACACTGTACCCAGTACCCTCATCTATTCCCCACCTGTCACACACTTTCCTGAGGGAAGACTGAGCAGTCCTCAAAGGGACAGTGACACTCTCACCTGTCCTTTAGCTCGATACAATCCACTTTACATAACACACTGACTGGATCTGCCCGATCAGATACATACACCTACCTAGCTTTAATTAAAACAATCCTCGAAAGAGAGGTATCGTCAAAAAGCGTCCTGCAGAAATCATCATCAGTTTCACGGTCAGAGTGGGGGTGACAGCAGCAAGGGAGGGGGGGCCATGCAAACGGGAAAAGGGAGCTGATTGTGTCCTGTGCTCCCAGTGCAGACGACATGATGGGGTCGGACACAAGATAATCCGACGTGTCTCACATGACAGCAGACGAGAAGGTCAAAATTACTGAGATAGTTTTATGACTCTTGCTTTAAAGGTGTACTATTTATTAAGATATTGGTAAATAAAATATAAAGCCAGTCAGCATAATCAGCAAGACACTTGGTATGTTGTTTATTTCATCTGTAGCCTATCTGTACCCTCTATGCCTGATCAGGGCTTAGAGTGAATAAATGCAGCAGCACAGACCCGTGTGCACACAATTTATTAAAAAGATACACGGGGGGCACGGGCACAAGCACTTCTATTGTAAGAATAAACTCAGCCTGTAACTAGGCAAGACTTCGCATGGAACCATAATTAGGTGGAGCATTCCCATTTCGAAGCCAGTGTTTATTATAAGTAGAGAGTAAAATGAAGTCACCTGCCTAGTTTCCAAAAGATGTACTTGACACACTATGGGAGCAAACTCTCTGACACGCAATGGCCCGGGGGCGAGAAAAAGAGAAAGTGCCAAGTGGATTCAAGTCAAATAAATATATAAACAGAGATTACTGCTACGAAAATAAAACTCTATGGGTAAGAAAATAAAACTCAAGACCCCAGAAATAATGGTTCTCAAAGCTGCTCCAAAGCACTGACCAAATTCTGCTTTGAAGTTAAACCCCGGCCAGATGATCGACTTACCCCCTTATCCAACCAGATGGTATCATCTGTCCTCTAAGGGAAAAAAAGATTATTTGGAATTGATACCAGTTTCTTCCAAAAGGTGCGACCAGCACATGCCTTCAACGCAACGCAAGTGCTGACTTAAAAGGCTCCCTGAAAAACACACCCAGGTTTCCTGAAGCAGCAGCACAGACACTGGACTACGTCACACTCAGCAGAATGAAAGCTGCTCCACAAGAAGAGACAGAAAACTTGACTTCAAGTTTAATTCAGACACCACGTCCCACTATCCACCAAAATAAATTGAAGTGGTTTTGTTGTGAAAACTGTGGTCAGTTAAATAACCATGTTAGATCAGTAGTGCTCATGTTACTTCTCTTTCTAATTATTCTTATGAGTTGACTGAGTCATGAATTTCACAAGCCCACTTTTAAACTTAATCCTGACTACATAGATTTTAACTTTTTTGACTTTAAAAGATATGCATTTCAAGAATATTAAAAGTATCCTTAATTATTATAATTTGTGTTCTCCAATCCCTCTCAATTCCAAGGGCACTGTAACAACATACAAACCCAGTAAGAAATGTCCTGAGTGTCCACCGGAATGTGACAAACTCAAGGCTAAGAGCATTAGGACATAGATATTACGGACAGAACATTTGTGAAATGACCTAGACTTAAATTAACAGAGAAGAGCAAACCAACAACAAAACAAGCAAGTCCTTAATTCGAGAGTCTTTGTGTGGTAAAGAAGATTCAATCTTAATTTAACAGGAGGGAGGGGGGATCGAGGTAACGCCAGCCAAGGCATCTAAAAAAAGCAACCAAACACACATCCGGCGAAAACTGAACTCGAGGAATGAAGGCTCCCTTCTAACCCTCAATGTGGACCACCCACCTGCACGCACTCAAAGCCTAGTTCAAACCTTACTGGATGGACGGAGATTTCGGTAGGAATGTGAGGTGGAGCAATGGATACAAGAGTTAAGAACCTGAAAGGACAATGAGACTCTTCCCTCTTTTCTTTAACCGAATTTCGCTTACAACAGACAACTCTTATTCCCCCCCAAAACTATAGGAGTTAAGAAAGGAAGAATCCCCAGGTTAATAACATATGGAGCTAAAAGATAAAAAAGTACAGAATGAGCACAATATACATATTTTTAAAAGCTTAAAGTTGACCATTAGAACATCCTGTAAAGCTTTTCCCAACTGCAAATAAAAAGCACAGGTAGTAACCAGAACAGGGGAGGGAGCTTATTGGGGAAAAGGGGGGAAGGGCTGTCAAGGAACATGTGTGGAGGACACATGGACAAAGGGGGAGTGACGGGATAGAGGTGGGAGGTGGGGAAGGGTGGGGCGGGGGGCAGTCGTGGGGGTAAAATGGAGACAACCGTACTTGAACAACAATTAAAAAAGAAAAAGCACAGGTCGTGCCAGGAGTGGGGGCTAGGTCAGGTTGAGGGCAGATACTGTAGTTATCAACAACCTGATGTGAGTCCTCCCACACACCTTGCCGTTTCAATGAGAAATTCTCCTGAAGATCCTGTCATTTCAGTCCCTTTGTCCAATCTTCCTCAGAATTACACCTTAATTCTAAGAACAATTTTACTTAATGGATTACTTAATTAATTTACTTAATTGTTAATTTAACTACCATAAAACAAAAACCAGCACTTAAATCAAGAACAGCAAAAATAACAATTTAAAATACGATAGCTTTTTACTAACTCAAACATTTTATACTTTCGCAGTGTTAAAATCAACAAGTTAAGTTCCTCAGAACTTCCCTCTATCTAAGCCCCAAAGAGCTCTGCAGTTAGCTAGCTGGTCTGCCTAGGAAACATCCAGAATTCCTTCAAGCTTGTCTGCGCTAAATTTGCAAAGTTATTATTCACTTAAGATGCCACAGACGAAACCTACAGGCATAGCTAAAAAAAGAAAAACAGGAAGAAAAAAAAAGGGCTCTGTGGGATCTCTGTGCAAGGGCAAGTACCATGCAGCCCCACACCGCTCTCCCTCCAGCCAGTCGCACCCCTGCCAACCCACTCCAGTCAAGGACTGCGGTGTTCCCTTTCTGCCAGCGCTTTTTATTAACCTCCAAAGGAAAGCAGAGAGGACACAGGCTCAGTCACCTGGTCCCCAGTCATCCAGTTCCAAACGGAGCCTTCTGAACGCATCACCTCCTCCCCCAGAGCAAAAACCACCCTGGGAAGAACCGAACACAATGCTCATGGCAAATCTCTTTCTCAGACCTCAGGTGACATAGTTATTATTTTTTAAAGGGAAATATCTGGCTTTTAGCCCCATTTTTTTTAACGCTTTAAATACCCCAATGAAAAAAATGCATGTGATTTAAGCTCAAAAACACATAACTCCTTATTAAGCTATATTTGTGATTATATTTTTGATAATTATTCTGCCCCAAGCAAGGAAAGAAAGTTAATATGCATTCGTAATTTAAAAAAAAATTAGCATGGGGTTAGACGGCATTATGGTTACAGTATACCATATGGCCAAAAACGATAATAAAAAACGTTCTTGAAAATAAAAACTGAGTAATTTTGTTTTGTGCTCTGTGTAACATCTTAAAGTCAGTGTTCTTCTCACATGCAAATTAGGGATGTTTTTAAATGACTCCGTTTAGTTGTTACCTCAGGATTAGAATAGAACTTAAAAAACTGGAGTATTTATACCTATCCACAAAACAGATTTTTTTTTTGAGCTAAAGATGCATGGTCATTCTATGGACACACACAGGGGTCTGAAAACTACCACCCACAGGCCGATTCCAGACTGCCATCTGTTTCAGCTTAGCCCAGGAGCTAAGAATTGTTTCATATTTTTAAACAGTTGTTTTTTTTTTTTTTTTAAAGACATATATGCAACAGAGATCATGACCCACACAGTCTAAAATATATACTATCGGGCCCTTTAGAGTCAAAGTTTGCCAACCCCTATAAAAATTTCAAAGGGGAGAAGGACACATCTACAGAAATTTAATGTATTCAAATAGGTTATATATCCTTAGTGGTGCACCTATTATAAACCAAAGTAACCAAAAGATCTTGACCTAAAAAACTGAAGCAGAGGAACAAAACGTTATCAAGAAAAAAGGTAAAAAAGGGGAAGGAAAACGGAAAGCCCTGGAAACAGTTAGGAAGCACGCAGCATCCGTAGGTCAGGGTCTCTCCACCTTGGCACTGCTGACGTTTGCAGGTGGGTACCTGTGGTCGTTGGGGGCTAGATGTACATCACAAGATGCTTAGCTGCATCCCCGGCCTCTACCCACTGAATGCCAGTAGCGCCCTCCACCCAAGTTATGCCAACGTAAACATCTCCAAACACTGCCAAATGTCCCGATGGGCAAAATTACACCCTCCACCCTCCTGCTCCCCTGCCCCATTAAGGTTCACTGCTGTAGGTTATTGTCCTTTTGTTCCCACTTTCAATATTAGCAAAAGACACTATTCCCCAAGTAGGTTTCCTCTGTGCCAGTAAGAAAAAGGAAGAAAACCACAATAACGATAATAGCAAACCAGAGATCCCATGAATAACAGTATTAGACTGTGAACCTGAGAGCTCTAAGTTTAATAGCTGGGCATAAGAACCAGACCAGACTTACCTAAAACGCTGTGCCTGCTGAGCTAATGGTCCTGGATACCTTCTGTTTGGAGACTGGTACAGCTGGGAGAGGATGGCCTGATTGGTTTTTTGGCTTGGATTATTAGCAAACTTTACAGTGATTGGCTCTGTGGCACCAGGAGGTTTCTGGCCATTTAGGCCTTTGATAGCTTCTTCTGCCTCAATCCGCTTGTCAAATCGAATAAACCCTACACCCCTTGATATGCCTATGGTAGATTTGGGTAAGGATTTGGGAAAGAGAGAGCAGAAAGAGAGAGGAGGAAAAGAAGAAAGGATAAATTAATTGTTCCTTCTCAAGAATGTGTTTCACCCACATACAACATCTGCCACAAAATCAGAGGAAGAGGAACGTTTACCTTAACTTAGTAGTAATTCAGTCTAGAATCACAACTTTATATTGTTTTAATGCATGAAGTTATCTATACAGGTAGAATATACATTATATCACATGCCTACCAATAAGCTAAGAAGAAGAGAAAGCACACGGGTATGTCCCTGTTTTCTCTCCCCGGTCTTCCCTCCCGCCAACACACCCTCTTCAGTAATGTCAGCAGCGTGCCTGAGTTTCATTTTTTAAAATTATGCTAATGGACACACAGCTCAAAAATGGCAGACCAGTAGCTACCTTTCCTGTTACAAGGGGAACAGAACCAGGCATTTGCTAAAAAAGCTATAAGAAAAATACATGCACAGTGGTAGAAAAGATTTACTTCAGCTAAACTTTTAAATAAAATTTATCTTAGTAAAATCATACAGAACACTGGTCCCTTAAGGAAAATGTCTGAAGATTTTCTGGTTCCCTGAAGCTTCTCCACTGCTTAAAACTAGTTATACTTTATTAGAGAAATAATATTGTATGGAGGAAAAAAGGGTAAAAGAGGATCTAGATTTTAAAAATAAAACAGAAGTCAAACCTCAAAGCTTTCTGGCATCACTCCTGACTATGGAATGCCCTTCCCTGTCTCATGCTGTTTCCACTATGAGAGACAAGACTGGGGAAGCAGAGGGATGACCGAATACCTGTCCGGCTTTTGAGAAATGGTAAAGGGAAACCCAACTCATTCCATTTAATTAGCTTCAGCCGGCCAGTGAGGGTGACCGCGGCCAGCCATCGTGAGATAAGCAGCGCAGGGAAATACTATTTGGCAAGCCAATCAATACTAGCAGTACCAGCTTGGGACTAGTAGCTAGAAAAATCTGGGATGATTCAAAGTATGTCACTGAAGAAAAGAATGAGCAGTTTTTGAGAAAGATGGACTGAGAAAACACACTAGACCATCGTGATTTACGGAAACTTTAAAAAGGGATAATGGCTCGCTTGCTTTACAATGAATACTGTGTAAATTCAATTGCTTAGGACTTTATTCTAAGGTAGGTTAAGAAAATTTTTCCGCACGTGTTCATCTCAGACCGCCCCGATCTCCCACTTTACCTTTCCTATTTAAGCTCCATCCCTGCACACTGTTACCGCCTGATGGCTGAATAACAAAATTACAGGATTTTTCAGTTCAGGTACAGGGAATAATTTTGCCTTGAAAGCCATTAAGTATAAAGATGAAATGATGACATGACAGAAAATATATTCTTTTAGTTATCTACAAGCTCCTGTTAAGAATGAGTAACCCTGGGAACTTCACTACTCCATGAGGAAAGTATCGGGTTCTCAATGAAAGGGCCCGAGTCACCTAAACCAGTGGTCCTCAAGTCTGAGCATGCATCAGATACCCTGAAGGGACTGGTAACATGCCGCCCTCAGAATGTTATTCATTAGGTTTCGGGAGGGGCCTAGGAAGTCGCATTTCCAACGGTGCCCCAGGAGAGCGCTGATGCTGCAGGTGCAGGGACACACTGGAGAACCACTGCCTCAGCCAGGTGGGGCAAGGGAGGCCCACCTGGCGCCTAAGTACTCAGGAGGGACTTGCAGTTCAGACAAGAACTTTCTGTAACACGGGCAACACCTACTCTCAATTTACCGAGTCCTCACTGAAAAGCATGAATGATATGAACAAAATAAAAGGGCACTTTTGTTGATTTAAACAAATCTATCTGGATATTTAGACCTGGACTTCTATTTTGTGCGATCAGCAGCCTGTGTGACTATGACAGAATGCATGAGGAAGACAATGAAATGCAGCTAAGAAGACAAGACCATATTTTTACATACCTCACTAGACTAAATTTTCTCCACAGAGCAAAACCTGTAGGCCATTCTCCCAAGCATGTATATGACGGTAGATATCACTCTACCCAGAACTCTTTAGCACAGTGCTTAGCCTCCTAGGAGTCTAACTGACAGCACGGAGGAGCATAACATGGTTGCTTCTGATCAAATTCAGATCAATTAATTGATCTTCACTTGCAGAATTAAAAACTTGCCCTGATTTCATTCTGTAGTTAATCCATCTCTTTTAAAAACATCATATGACTACGTAATGCATCTCTAGTGGTGTCATCATTATAAAAAAGTGAGATAAAGAGAAGAAAAATGAGAGAGAAAAAAAAACAGGAAAAATGAAAGAGGGGAGAGAGAAGGAAGAAACACCAGGAAAAGAGGAAAACCTGCTTGTTTCCTTTCTAAAAACCCACAAAATCTTAGCGACTACTTGAGTTATGTATAGCACTACAGCTGATTGTTCCCCCTCCTCTCCATATTTCCCTATTTCCAATATGCTCCATATTTCCCTATTTCCAATATGTTTTAAAAAGAATAAGTATTGCATTTATAATAGAAAAATCCAAAATCCAATCTATATTGCTAGCTTCTCTTCGAAGGCTTTATAGAACAGCTTCCTTACATAGAAAAGTTTTAATAAACATACTCGTCTTCTCACTTCAGTGTGGTTAAAAGTTAATACTGGGCATGAAATAAATGCTTAACATTCCAAATTTCAAACTCACACACGCTTACACAACACAGCCCGGACCTGGAAAACAGCTTGAGCAGCAATCGCCAGGGTAGCTGGCGTGTAATCCTTCCGTGGAGAACTGGCTGCGTGTGGCTGCATTAAACTACGCTTTTTACAAAAATAAGACTGTTTATTAGTACTTTATAAGGAGGATGGGGGCTTTATTCACACGGCAGCTTGGAAATGAAGATTACAGCATCTGTAAATTTATTACAAGCCATGAAACAGGCTTCGAACCTACACCTTCGGGGTGGAAATGATTCAAGCTCACTCACTACACTCTACAATCTATTTTTATCCATGCATATTTATGAACAATTCCAGCAGAAAATTGCATTTTCTGGCCCACATATACCTTTGATGTGTTCTAGAGGCAAGACTGCTATATGGGAAGACAGAATATTTCACAATCTGCCAGTCAGGAAGTGTAAAAGATGATTGGAGCAGCTGCCTACTTACCAGTGACCTGGTCAACAAGAATACGAGAAGTAATAATGCGCCCATATTGTGAAAAAAGCTGTTCCAACTCCTTCTGAGTCATGGTTTTTGGGAGCCCACTGACGTACAAATTTGCATCTCTGATAGAGGCTGAACTTGGGCGAGCGTAGGAAACCTGGAAAAGAAAATAAAATTAAACATCCATGTGAACTCAATTATCTCCCTTTTGAACCTCAAAGCCTGCCTCCAGTTACTTGTAGCTTTTCCGTAAGAAGTCCACAACAGACACTGGAGTTAAAGCAAGCTCCGCATTAACTGTTTTACTCGTTGCTGGAGAAATTCTAAACAAATGGGAAACGCTATCCCTTTGGGCAGAGAGAAGAAAATATTTATCCTGGGATTTTTAAGTTTCCAAACGGACCAAGGACGCACACAGCACAATGTTACCGGAGGTTAACAGGCTGTTCTCAGTGGGGCCAACCCCCATACCCAGGGGCTTGGAACCAACCCAATGATTAACTGGAAAGACTCTAAATTCATCTGCTATTTTTGTGACCTGTTTTTGAGACTCTCACATCTCTCTGCGGGTGGTGGTGCCACATTTCTGAACAATTTACCCTATTATTATTAAGTATATTAAGTATGTCCTTTTGATTATTCCGAAATAACTATCACCCCTAAATTCCCACAGATATGTGAATGAGCTGTAGCCCCTATCTTCCTGTCTATTGTCTTCTTGTCCAGAAGTCTTTTTTATATTAAATTAGGATGACATTGGTTCCTAGGGTTCTACAGGTTTCAGGCGCACACTTCCATGACACATAATCTGTGTACTGCATTATGTGCCCACCACCTAAAGTCAAACTGTCTTCTGTCATCACATATTTGACCCGCTTCGCCCTTTCTTCCCGCCCCTGGCCCTCCTCTGGTGATCACTACACTGCTGTCTGTGTCCATGAGTTTCAGGCTTTTATCCCCCGTATCACGGAAATCATATGGTTCTTAGCTTTTTTCTGACTGACTTATTTCACTTAGCATGCAGTGGAATACTACTCAGCCATAAAAAAAGATAAAAACCAGTCTTTTTTAAATTTTTTTGTAAACATTTTTTATTGCTGTTCAAGTACAGTTTTCCACCTTCCTCCACCTTCCCCGACAAGTCTTTTTAATCTTGATTAGAAAAGATCTTAAGTCCCTTTATTGACTTTACTTATTACCATTTTATGTACCCTTTCAAAAAGCCTCCTATCTTGGAGATACAGTATTCAAAAGTCTACAAGGATAAAGACAAAAATGAGTCCAAGTGTGTTTGTTTATAACTAACATTCTCTCTATAAGCTCCATGCAGGAAGGAACTGCAGCAGTCTCTCTATCATTATAGCCTCCCCTCAGGTTCTCGGCACAGGAACGATGCTAAAATATTTGCTGAGTAAAGCCAATCCAATACCCCATTGATCCTGAGGGTCCACAACAGCTTCCTGGACCACAGCAGTTAAGGGACAGTTCGGCAGCTCCGCTAGATCTTGCCCAAACTGGAATCCATGGCTCTTTGCCTATAATCTCGCCTTGTTCTTAGATAGCTCTGAGTCTCAAGTGCTCTTCCTGACCACGTTCTCTATGGTTCACCTGTAAATTCCTCCGGACTACCTGTGAAGATGAAAATCTCACACAATATACCTCCTCTTCCAGATTGCTCATAAAAAAGGCAAATGGGTCTCATCCTAGACTGACTTACTGGGGTACCATTTTATGATAACTTCTGCCTGCTCGTTTCACCCATTAGTACCTACTTTTAATCTATTTCATTGCTTATTTTTTTTTAAAGTTCCAATTTAAACAGCTTTTTATATGAAACAAGAAATATTTTCTCCGTGGTTTAAATTATGCCTGCAGGTCTTTGTGTACACACCTTTCTTCGCTTTGCCCCTCCCTCAGAAAAAAAAGCAAGTGAGGTTATATACTACTTTATAAAGGCCTTGCCGTCTTTCACCCCTTCCCGAATAGTGTTACCACTAAATACTCATCGTTTATGCAGTAAGTTTGCCTAGTAACAAGTGAAAATGCACTGCTGCACCAAAGGCTGTACTTGGAAGTCACATTAGCGGAGTCCTGTCCTACAGACAAAAGGCATTAGCAACAGTGGGGGAGAGAAGATAGATAAGTACTCTACTCATATGTGACTCTTTCTTCTCTGCGCCTAAGCCCTTAAGAACAGTGAACTTAAGGAAAAATGAACTTGGGGAACTATACTGTAAATGAAAAGTAAGAAATGAAGGGAAATTCCAAGTGATCAATAAAACAACTGAAATGGAATCTAGTCTTGGGACAGTTGTAGACTAATTAAAACATAAAGCCAATGAATCACTTATGCATTCGGTGAATGTGAACACATGAGGAGCCAATTTCTTTTCTAAAGGACGATTCTCAGTTATTTGGGCAGGCTGCAATCCCGCTGCTGGGACTCCCTTGGTATCTAATGGACTCCAGGGCTTTACCTCGGGGGCAGGGAGCTTTCAGCTCCAGATCCTGTGAATGAAGCGTTCCCTTAATAAAGATTCAGTTCTTGTGGGCGACAGAGTAAACATCTATACGTTCTCAATGTCAGAAGGCTAACTTCCAGTGACCAATAAAGCAGGCAACAGAGGCAGGCAGCCTCTCCATGAGCTTAACCACGCATGAAACAGTGTCACAGTAGTTAAAGGTGACAGCTCTCTAACCAGTGTGCCTGGCCTCAAAACTAGTTCCAATTCGTTAAGATCTCTGTGAACTCGGACAAATTCTTTAAGTCTATTACCACACAGTAGTACCATCTTTACATGGTTATTAGGAATAATAAAAAAAATGATCTCTAGTGCACATAAAATGCTAAGCACAGAGCCTAAAAACCTAGGCGACTATATTATAAGTATTATTTATCTCTACATGCATCTGAAATGCAGGTAAGGACCGAGACTGCTAAACTCAAGAGTAACCTGCGTCCATTACTGTGCTCCAGAACAATTTACTCATGCAGTGACATTTACTGCTTTGTGCATTTCAGAGGAGTGTGGGTGGAGTGTTTTAAGAGATATCCTAAAATATATTTAGGAAAACAGGTTTATATTTAGTGCTTATATAAAGCTTTGAAAACACACTTGGGTCAGTTATGTTATCTGCTTTTATTTTCTCTTCAATGTCTAGTCTTCAGTTCGCATTGTTTAATTCCCAAACTGCATTGATTATATTTTCTAATTTCTCTGGATACCTGATGTGTGTAGGGCCTTGATCCTGAAGAGATGCCCCTCCCAGGGACAGCTAACTCCTAGAGACTGTCAATGACTCACCTGGAAGCCCACCTTTGATACGCACACCAGCCAGTCCAGAACCCACACTGCTATGGACTTGACCGAACTCTCACACACCGAACCAACACTTCCCCTGCCCCAAACCACTCCAGGGCCAGCTATCAGACAACTAGGGACCACCCCTATGGCCCAGAGCCCTCCAAAACTATTCAAACTATCTAATGCTAAAATTACTCACCATACCTTGTCCTTTTCTTCCCACAAGAACCCCAACACAAAGGGTCTGGGCCAGGCCCTGCCCTCTCCCCGCCGACTCCTGCCACCCCCGGGGCTGCTCCACCTGGCCCTGCACGGCACGCGGTGGCTCCTGTTGCTAGAGATCCGTGGGTGTAGACGCCTTCCTTCCTAACAACCATGTCCGCGTCGCATGTCTTACCACACCCGATTCAGGCAAATCCTGGGTACAGCCATATTACGAGGGCTCCCAGAACCAGTAACAAACCTTCTAATAACAGTGTTTTTCAGTAACTTTGTCAATGAACTGGTTCCAATCACCACAGACAGGCCTAAGGCACTAAACTATAGGTAAATTCACTGAGGTAACAAGGATCTCAGCAAAGACGTTTTCAAATACAACGTTCTGTTTGTGCCTCACAACAGCACCGGGAGGCAGGAGGTCACACGTTCACATTGTTTCTGGGGAAAGAGACAAGGTAAATAACCTGCCTAAGTGTATACACAGAGTGTCAACTCTTCATGCAAATTCTGATCTTCTGCCTCCAGTTCTCGGCTACTTCAGTTTTTCTGCCACGATACCACACTAAGGTAACAACCAGCTTCTCAGCACACTTGTTCTGAGAGTTTAGAAGAATTAAAATTCCTCTCAGTATTTTTCTAGGCACACACACAGAATGAAACTGAGCACAGCAGAAAACAAGATGCTACTAGAAATTATAAGTCAAAAGTTATCTTATTTCATTTTTTATTAGTACTTTTTTAAAAGTCACTTTTCCCAAGAAAAGGATGAATGGCCACTAATTGTGATTAACTAGAGAAACTGCACATCATTATTAGAATTTTGAAATTACTTTTATTACTTTCTTTTAGAATATAATTAAATGAGTAATGCACCACCCCACTCCACCCCTCCCCGCTCCCCCCAAAACTTGTAAAAAAGCAACTGCCCTCCTCCTAGACCAATATGCTGTGTCTCATCCCTGCAACTTTATTGACCTTGGATTAAAGCAGCCCCCTTCCCTTGTTCTGTTAAGGGTATCTCTGTCATCAGTATCCTCCCTTCCAGGAAAATATTTCTTTTTCTCCTTCTTCCACTTTGAAGAATTATGAACAGAAAAAAAACACTTAAACCAGAGTAGGAAGAAGACTTGCAGTAGGATAAAAACTTGCACCTTTGGAGACTCAAATAAGTTTCCAGACCAAATTTTGCATCTGACAATTATAAGCAATCTTCAGCATTCTGATTTCTTCTGTGGATTTGGAGCACGTACTGATGCTCTGCTTTAGTACTCACTTAGAAAACCACTTTTGGACTATCTTAAACTTCGAAATATTAAGTCTATGTCTGTGGTTCTTCAAGTCTAAAATCCCTTGGAGAAGACCCAAGAGATGGCTTTGTTTTACGGTGAATTCTGTATTAGTAATACTTTAGTACAACGCAACTCCAGCATATGTCCCAGTGGGGTCAAAATAGCTACTCCTTCGCCAAGTGCAAGCTGTTCTCCTACCAACATTCTCTGTATTAATAGATGGGTTTGGGTTTTAAATTTTCATTGCCATTTAAACAGGTGAATATTTAATGCCTGAGAAGCAAGGTTATGAAATGTCAAAACTACTAAGTGAAGGATCTAATTTAAGAGGCAGCTAGAGAGTCTGCAATTTAAATATTTAAAGATGATACAGGGAATACAACACTGAACACCAATCTACTCCGATGATAGCAATTTAAAACTCAGGTTTATGCTGGAATTTCTCACAACCTTACAAGTGAGATAATAAACAAAGACAAGCAATACTGAGATTACTTGGGTGGAAAGGAAGGCAGGCAGTTACAAGTACCAGGCAAATAAATGCTCTATAGAGTCTAGCCAATAGCTTCTCAGTTTGTTCTTCACAAATAAGATCAGACTGGATGAAATAGAGATAAAAATAGATATATCAAAGTAATTGGGCATCAAAATTGGAATAGTTTGAAACAGTGTATTTCTCAAAATTAAAAATTCATTTCATCAGCAACCAAAACTACTTACACATTAAACATTCCAGGACCCATAACACATATGAAGAATGAGCTATCAAAACACAAGTTAATCAAAATATACAGAATTTAAAAGAATGGAAATATTTTTATGGATAATAATTAGTACTTTATTAAATGTACATAGTAAAATTTATAATCCTTGTACATCAGTCAATACACGCCCCCTTAAATGCTTTTGTCCAAAACTGCTCTCATTTCTTTGATTCATCAATGAAGAATCAGTGACTAGACATTAATGCCAAGAGATTAAGGTGATGGGGTCTATAAATGAACAAAGCAATTCCTTCTTTATTAAACTAAGAGTATTTGCAAAACTCCCACTGGTGAGATCACCGATCTAGGACTACAAACATTCTGAAAATTAGATACTTGCTACTTCGCATTTTGTTGAAAAGCTCCATTCAATCTCTCCAGCTGAAAGGAGTGGACAAGGTCACAGTTATGCCTATTTAAACTGAGAGTTAATTGCTGTTCATATCAAAAAACAGAGTCTTGATGGAGCTGTCCGAGAAACAACACTGTTAGTAAGTGAAAGTGAGCTCTGAATCTCCTAGGCAGTAACATCGAGGCTTTATAAACAGGTGACTACACTGGATTCTCCAAGAGTGCAGAAGTACACCGAAGACGGTGTTTACTAACCTCAAGTCAGGCCACAGACCCCAAAATTCACCCAAAAGAGGTGTACCTGGGTCTTCTAAATGCAAAACCCTAGCAGGAACAGGATTCAAACATGCATCAAGGCATATACATATCACAGTCCAAGATTAGGATTTTTTTTATTTTACTGATTTTAAAAAGAGAGAGGAAGGGAGGAAGCAAGTCAAAGACAGGGAAAGAAAGAGGCACAAAGGGTGGGGGGAGAGGGAGCAAGAGAGAGAAACATTGACTGGCTGCTGCCATGCACTTATGCATTCACTGGTGTTGCTGCCTTGACCCACAACCCAGGCGTCTGGGGACAATGCTCTAACCAACTGAGCCATGTGGCCAGCGCCCAAGACTAGGTTTTGATTAAGACAGGCAGGTTTCACAAAGGGTTGCAAATGAGTACACCTGACAGAACAGAGCATACGTAAATAAATCCATCAGAAATTAAAGATTAGCTCTCAAAGAGGTGTTAAAAGGAATAATTGTACCTAAGAGGAAGGCATAGAGCAGGGTAGTTACCTTTAATACATATTTCGAGACACAGAATTTAGAGAAACTACATCAATGGAATATACATATGAAACCTCCAATGTTATTGAGACTGGATTTGTTGACTTCTTAAAGTCTACATAAAGATTGTGTTAATTCAAGCGAGTGATTCAGAGATACCAAGGAATACATTCGATCATGTTACGCTCTGCTTAAGTTCCCTTAGGGGATATAAGATTAATTTCAAATGTCTTAGTCCTTTAATGCCCGGGACACTGACTACATTTTCTGTGTAAACACACACAACCTTCAATGTTTTGCAAAGCTTTCTGCTTTCCCACTTCCCCAGTTGCATCAAAAGACACCAAATAAAAACTCGGATGGAGGATTCAGGGACCTTAACTCTTTGTTCAGGGGGTTTCCTTTACATCAGGGCTCTAACAAGCAGTCTGAAATCATGCAAGTTTCTAGCAAAATGACAGTTATTGGGGGTATGATCAGACCCTTACAAGGAACTACCGAAAGAGATATTCAAGAAGGTAACAACCTTGGTTTTGCTAAGTATCTCCTTATACACACATAATAAAATCTGAAATGAATCCAAAGGAGTCGTTCCATTATGGCAGTTACTATATTCCTTCTACTAGTTAATGCCTCAGAATTATTTACATGTTTGAGAAAATCTAATCCTGGTGGGGGAAGGGGAGGGAAGCTGAAAAGAGAAATAATCTAAGAATCCTGAGACTAGTGCTTTATAGCAATTAAATTAAAATGTACGTAGAATAGTACTCTCTTAGGTATTAAACATGCCTGCTTTTGTAAAAATAAAATTGGATACCATCTAACGAGGTGAAAACAGCAAGTGGCTGTTCCACACTACAGAGACCAGCCAGCTTCACTCCATCATGTTCAAGTTGTCGTGCGACATGTGAAATAACTTTCAAGGCTGTTGATTCTTATGTCCAGGTTAAAGATGAAGCTCAGAATAAATAACATCGTAAGTAATCATGGGTGGTGCTGTTAAAAGCAATACTAAACCTACAGAACAGCCACAGGAAAACAAAAGTATTCTGGTTGAACGATTTGTATTAAGCAACTAATCATGAACTGGAGACCTAGCAAATTAGATTTCATTTTTAAACATCCTAAACTCAGCCTCGGAAAAACTACGCTGAGGAGAATTTATTAAATGCTACCAAAAATGGTTTCATCCATGTGTATCAATTAAATGAGAGTCCAAATAGGCTGTCTTGACAGACATCTTCACTTTTTATTAAAGCATGGTCGTTGGCAGACCATGTCTGCCCTTTTATTGTTGCTTCTGCTTGGCTGCAGTACCCATTTGGTTCAAAAAGGGCTCTTAACTTGGTAAAGGCAAACAGGGAGTCTACGGTAGAGATATTCTTGAAATGCAACTTAGAGAAGCCATAAATGCCTTCAAAATTCCTAAAGACCTCTGCACGTACAGAATTTAATAAAAAATACAGCTCACGCAGAGCAGTGGTACGAACGTGGCATCTGAAGGAGGAGTGGCGGTGGTGAAATCAATCCACTACCGCAGCGGTGGTGGGTTAGTCTTCCAAGCTCTAAGCAGGAATCTGTCTATCAAAAGGTTCCATATTCCATTTCCAAACCCCAAACCATCACTTAGCCCATTAAAATGTTAGGAGGTGATTGCACTGAAGTGGCACACACACAAAATAGATGGGCGTTTCGGCTACAACCAGCAGAGTCCACTCCCGCCCTCTCTACCTTAGGAAGCGTCAGCAGTGGTTTAAGAAAGCAGACTCCCTTGCTTTTAACATTAAAAATGAGAAATGATCCTGTCTTTATTTGGGCACGTAATCTTGAAAAATTTTAAACAACACGAAGAGAATTATTATTACTGGTGAAGCTCTGGCTACAACAGAGTATACTGTGAACTAGGGGCCAGAAATTAATGCTTGTACGAGAGCCTCCAAAGCGAAGGAGTGAAAACATGGTGCATGAGGCACACAGAGCGAAGTCCAGGTCTGCTCTGTCACTTACTATTTCTGTAACTCTGCAAACTTCATTTCTTTATTTGTAATTTGATGTTTGATAGTCCTTACCTCACAAGGACCTTATAAGGATTAGAGTAATAAAACTATTAAACAGAGCTGGAGAACCATAGTAATATTTTAATCATAATATAATGATTTCATTATATAAAATCATATCAACATAGATAACGATAGACTCTAATATTTATTAAGTGCTTCCCCTGTGCCAGACACAATTCTGGGTATGTTACATATACTAACTCAACTGATCCTCATGACAAGCATATGAACTGGGTACTATTACCAGCATCCCTAATTTACAGAAGAAAAGAATCAAACATTATTATCATCTCTTAGATCAGGTAAGACACAGAGAGAGAGAACCTGACACAATCAAGAGTCATCCTTTTAACAGAAAACAGTTCAAAGATGAAATAAATAAGGCTTTTACCAAATCCATGGCCGTTAATATCAAAATTAACTGTTATATTAATTATTACATTACAATACAATTTCTAATTACAATATTACAAAGCATGGCAAGTATTTTGTATGACAATGGCGGGTGAGGACACAGGACGGCCTGAGACCTGGCGGAAGCAGGAGGAAAAGCTGACTCACTGTCATGCGGCGGGACAACACCCAGCATCTCTAAGTGGGCTGATGCAAACGGCCAGCTTAATTGCATTTGCCCAATCAAACTACCACAGGTGAAACCCTCCTACTTCCTCACTCTCCCTGAGAGATCCACTAGAGCCTAACATGAGATGCAGGATGAGGAATGGAGGATACTTTTCTGGGGAAACAGCAGTAGAAACAATAAAGGGACTTCATGGAATAGTGCCTAATTTAAGGCCTGGGGCACATGTGTATTTCTGAATGCGGAATGGGCTAGAGGTCACCATGCCCTCAGTGACTAATGACAGTGTGATCGCACAGTGTGGTAGGTACTACTGTAAATTCTTCACTTTAGACACTTTCATTAAATACACTATGAGGACATAAGAGAGACTGAAAAAAGGAGACCTCAGGCTCAGCGCTCAGTCGTGGTTTGGGCTGCTTCTCCGCTGCCAGCGCAGCAGCCTGCCTCAGCGCCTCCGCCCAGGGTGACAGTGCTGCGGCTCACTCACAAAGCTTTTCGGTTATCAGGCTTGAAGCTCCTGGAGGGTATAAAACTAACTCTTACATGGGTGTCCTGCACACATACCCCAAGCAGGCCCTCCAACACCTGCAGGGTGAAGACATTCCACGGTGTCCTGCAAGGGCCATGCCGGAAGTACCTCTCAGGCACGATGATTAGAAGGTGTGGTACTTGTCCAAACAACCTGGCTTTTTACGCTTCATCGGAAACAATACAAGTTAATCGGGCTTACAGGGGAACAACAACAAAAAAAGAATGTACTCATCCAATTTTTTGAAAGACATACTCCAGGTATGGCTTCTTAAGTGTTCTTTCAAGATTCTGCAGCTTGATCAGGTGCAATCTCCAACGAAAGCCGCCCTGCCAAGATACCTGCCACAACTTTACCCCCCCAAATAAACTTAAAATATAACATACGATGTATTTGAGCATCTAGCATATCTAAGGCACTGTCAACAGATTAGAGGGCTGAGTCAGGAAATTAAACTTGAAGAAGGACTGCACACTAACCTGGTGTAAGTAGACCGGCGCTGTGTAAGCACAAAGCAACTAGTACTGGGCGCTAATGTACGGAAAAGAGAAAGGGTGTTAGCAAGTTGATTTCAGGGGCTTCCACATACTGCTTCATCTAAAGCTCGACAGTGAGTGAGGAAAATGTAAGAGAGAGACAGATGAGAGTCAAAGACACAGGCAGACGGACATTATGTAGAACATCTTACATAAAGGGAGAACAATAGTTAAATCCTCATTTACTGTAGAAAATAAGCCTTTACACATCCTTCATTTGACTATATCTTCAATGAATAGTAATGTCTACCCAAAAGCGAGAGTTGCACTTTTAATTTTACTTAAATAGTGAATTTTTCAATCTTTGAGCATCTAGAGCAGGTTTCTACTATTTCTTCCAGCAATGTACAGAAACTTCCTCAATCATAATTTATAAATAAAGGTGTAAGTACTCTGGGAGGTGCTCTGAAGACAAAGGTGCCTGTCCTCAGAGAGCAGACCACAAACAGGAGAAATGGTAATGTGCTGTGAAAAATAAATACTATTATGGCCAAACAAAACTTAGTGAACAATGACAATGGTATCCGCATAATGACCCAGGGCAGAAGATTTAGATTTTGCATATTCAAGGATGAAGAGCCCAGCTGAGCCAAGACAAACATTTCTGCAGGACAATGCCAGCACTGGAACATTGAGTGAGCTGGGGCAGATTCCGGAGCCCTGAAGTGCCAGCTGAAGCTTCGTGAGCAGGGGAGCAATACGGAGACGGTTTTCCCACTATAAGCTAGGTGAGGGGAAGAGTCAAAATCAGTGTGGCGATACGCTGATTCAAAGACCACCTACAGCAAGTTTCCTTTTGTTGTATAACTAAAAGAAAAACTGCGTTGCTATAATGTTCATTCAGACATCTAAGTCTTTTTTGACCTACTCATACATACAGTGATGGAACAGAATGACCGTATCTCGATGTGGACCCCAAATAGTCCACAGAAAAATTTCATCCTGGTGCCATTTGTAAATATCTTAAGTGAGTCTCATAGGTCGCCATGAATCTGTGCAGAACAGGAGATGTGTGTTCATAAACAAATGAATCATTCTGTCCAAAATTCGTTCCTATAGTTCTTCTTATAAATTAAGTCTTCACTTAAAAAGGATAAATGTAAAATATGGGGCTAGGTTTAATCAAATTTTCCCACCAATCATTTTTTGTGGAAGGTTATTACTTGATAAAATAAGTACACTTTATATTTTCAGATGGAAGTTTCTTCCAAAAAGCACACATCACCTAAAGGCCTGTGTGTGCCTTTGGATGAGACATTCCTTCATGGGTTAATACCTTTCTTCTCCCTCTGCCGATAAACCTGTTTGGGAAAACCTTCTCACCTCTGAGAGCACTGCAGAGGCCTCCCGACAGCCAGCAACATCCCTGTCCCCACTGCACTCTTCACTCACGCATCACACACCCACACAACGGTCACGTAGTGAGTGCTGTCTCCCCGGCCACACGATGACATCAAGGACCAGACTACATCTTGTCATGTGTTAGCCATGGGCCAACATTCAGGAAAGCTGCCTGGTGTAAACTAGCAATGCAAAATTCTTGATGAATTAAGTATTTGTCACAGATCTTCCCTATCCCAGATGGCACAGCCATGACTGTACAGACCTAAAAAGCAATTTGAAATTGAACGTTTTTTTTAACACTGCCGTTTGCATCTTTGCCCTTGGAGAGGGGAGAAGAAGAGAAGAAAAAAGTGTATGTATGATGGTCATTTAGACTGAGCACTGGTTTAGTTATGGTTCCATATAACGTAATAAGGCCTTAATGGGATGGGAGTCTTGGAGATGCTAATCAGTTTTACTAAACCTTTAAAATGTACGTTAAAATATTATTCAAACTTCCAAAGGAAAATTTCTAACACTCTTTCTCTTTTAAACAGAAGATACTTTATTTCTGTAATCCCCCTTTAAATACCTGTTATAAAACAGTCTGTAAACCATGCGTATACAGACATACCTCATAGTTTACTGTGCTTCACAGATGTGGTGTTTTATACAAACTGAAGGCAAGACCCACCACGAGCAAAAAGAGTGCTACAAATATTTGTGTGACAGCGTACAATCACACCCACAGGATCTCCGAGGCATTCCTGTGTTACAAGTAAACGACCACAACCAAGACTTAGTATTTTGACACAACTGTCAGGTATCTAGTGTGTGTATATGTCTGTGTATGTGTACACACAAGCACAAAAAATGTAGGAAAGCAGCTCACTTTCTTTCAAGGGTAGACTGTCTTTGGTAAGCCCGACCAGCACAAACCATACACCATTACAAACTGAAATGCCCTGGCTGGTGTGGCTCAGTGGACTGAGCGCCAGCCTATGGACCCCAAGGTTGCTGGTGCGACCCCCAGTCAGGGCTCATGCCTGGATGGGCCAGGTCTCCAGTTGGGTGCATGTGCAAGGCAGCTGATCAACGTTTCTCTCCCTCTCTTTCTCCCTTCTTTCCCCTCTAAAAATAAATAAAGTATTTTTTAAAAGGCAGTAATGGGAAATATTTCAGATTTTCTATGGCATGTCTCATCTCTCAAATAGGCCTAGATAAAAATTAGTGAGATATACAATGATAAAGAGAAAAAACGATAATAAAAGTGTTATGATAAGCCCTCCCCAGAGCCAAAGAAATTTTACCTATACATATTTTCTGGACCTGAGATAAGATATAAAACTATGAAAAATTTATTCAATAGATAATTTAAAAAGGATAAGCCCTGAAATATTACTAAATGTTTTATAACCTCAAACCTGCCAAGATATTTTTCTCTCAACGTGATTAGACACTAGAGAATAATCACAGGGAAAGCTTTTTTAAACGAACTGATTTGCAGGACTAATAGTCTCATCAAAGACAATCCCTCATTCTCCAAATATCTATGAGACACCTGAGCTGTACAGTCCCCCAAACAGCTTTCGCAGAAAGTAATTACTGTATTCCTAGTCTTCTGTATGACAGTTGTGAAAATTTTACAAAAAAGAAGGGTTTCAGGAAAACACTGACAACCTTAACTGGACACAATGAAAAGACTGTGTCACTCATTTGTGGCCATTCCCAGAACTCCTCCGGAAACTTAGAGAGGGGCAGTAAGGAGGGGATAACCACCTTTACCTTTGTTGAAAACCAAAGTGCTCCCCTGCCTCAAATGTGTGGGAGTGCCTCATTTTATCTTCGGGATCCAGTCCGGGGCATTTAATTACACTGTCGGGAACACCAAACGGTCTGGCACCATGCCCTTTCCCTGGGTCTGGCTGATTGATAGCATCAGTAACATTCACTGGCTGTAATTAAACCGCCAAATAGTATCCCCTTTGCCACTTGGTAAATCAATGTTCTTAATACTCAGAGAACAGAGTACAGAGGTGAGAGGGTGTTTGCAGCCCTCACCTTCACAGTTCATTTGACTTTGTGCGCCAGAGTAGTTTGCAGACGATGCATATTTCACAATTCCCCCAAGACACTGGTTAATGAAGAAGAACTAAAGAAAATCCTCCAAGTTGGTGACAATTACTTACTAACCCATTTTTGCAAATGTGAGCAGAACAGAGACATTATAAGCCATTTGGCAATAATATATGTGGCTTTCACATAACTTTGGGGTAAAATTCAACTTATAAGTCAAAAGGTTTATAAATTAAGGCAGCATATAATTTTTTTCTTTAAATATTAATGATATGCTCTGTGGGGGTGTTGTTATGATAACAGAGCCAATTTCCATTAATTCCCCTGACTAGAAAGTTCACATATCCAGATACCGGGGAGGGCTGGAACATAACTGTGGTTAGGAGCCTATAACTGAGTCAAATTTTAATTGCACAGCAAAAGCAACTTCCATAATCTAAGGACTGACAGCCTTCCCGGGTCATAAAACTCAACTCTCCGTCTCCAGACTACAAAATACCCATTTTAAATAAATGGGCCCCAGAAGAACTACACTGAAATTCCCCATTCTCAGAATCAAATACTAAGTGATGTTTATGTACTCGTAACGGTAGAAGTATTTGACATTCAAATGCTCTGAAAACGAGGGAATTATCTGTGTGTGTGAGAGAATGAATGTATTTTTTTAAGTAAATCCAGTATTAAAAGTATATTTGTTAATCATAAACACTCCACATAGTTTATAATAGAACCCAAGAACAAAAATCTTACTTATATATAGATTTGTTTTGAAACAAGAACCACAGACCTATCCAAGAGTAAATCATTATGGTCCACTTACTTATAGTTCTCAGATCAGGCCACTACCTGTTAAGAACCACCTTTGGTAACTATTAAAATAAAATTTCCTTGGTCTCACTCTGCAGATTATCAGATACAGTAATTCTTTTCTTTTTTTTTTTTTAAGATTTCATTTATTTATTTTTAGAGAGAATGTAGAGAGGGAGAATGAGAGGGACAGAAACATCAGTCGGTTGGTTGCCTCTCATACACACCCCAACTGGGGACCAGTCCCACAACCCAGGCAGGTGTCCTGATCGGAATCAGCCGGCAGGCAACTTTGCACTTTGTGGGGACAATGACCAACTGAGCCACACCAGTCAAGGTAAAATTCAGTAATTCCTGCTTGGGGTCTAGAACCAGCATTTTATGAACCACCCCTCCCCAGTGATGCTGATGAACATTCACATTTTGGCAGCCCCTTTCGCGGAAGGATTTAAAACAGGTAATCCTCAGTCTCTGGCATGAATTTGGGTTCCCTGGGGAGCTCATAAAAACTACACATGCCCAACTCTCCACCTCACCGTCCACCAGTGCTGATTTCCTGGTTTCTTCTGAACAAGACAATTTCCCAGTGTCTTGAAAATCTATGTGAACATAAATCCCCAACAAATACAAAAATGTAAAACAAACCTCACAAAATCAATCCAAAAATATTCCAGAAATCAGACTGGTTGGGTCTGACTCAACTGGCTTAGGTTGCCCATCAGCTTGGCCAATCTCTGCAAGAGGCTGCTGTGCTTGATTGATTCCGGGAGGTCAGAGCTTTCTAAGCACACGAAGAAAAGGGCTGTCTGGGCAAGGCAAGGAGGAACCGCTGACTTTCTAAAGAGTCATTTAAAAAATTTTGTGGAAAGTAAAGCTTTTTCTGAACTATTTCCAGGACCAGGCAGGTGCTCTGTGTTTCCCTGCCCTTCCTGCTGCTCACCTGAAGGTCACTTTTAAGACTCATTAGCAGTCCCGGAACCTATGCAGGAAGGATTAAACTTCTCACTCCTATGGGAGAAGGTGACCTTATACTAATGACCACAAAACAGATCACATTAGCATGATTTATTGATTTTTTTTTCCTTCAAAATCCACTTCTCTGTAACTCCAAGTCACTACTGTAATTTTTAAAATAGCCGACAAAATTAAACCACAGAACTAAATATTGTGACTACTTTCTTCAGAATAAATGTAGTGTTTTAATTCCTCCCCAACTAGGTTTCTAAAATACAACTCATATATAGAAAAGATAGAAAAGGAAGACTGAGAAACTACGGAACATCCTTGATCTTCTCCCTCCGGAACAGGTCAGCAAAAGCATTTCCACCTCCAGATGTCAAGCAAAACATTTCAGAATGTAACTGTGTAACTTGGTACCATCTCTGCCACTTTGTAAAGGAGAAAACTAGACCAAGAGAACAGCAGCAGAAAGCAGACCCAGGACTTGTGACTCCAAGACCTGATGCAGTTTTCAAAGTTCTTCACAGGAGGAGGCCTAGGGAGGGGGCGGCCGGGCGGGGGTTGGGGGCTGTGCGGACCAGTAGCAGATTTCCTGTGCTGTTTTCAAAATACAGAGCCCTGCTCTCGCTTGCCCATCAAAAGGATGTCAAGAAGCTTCCCAAAGTAAAAACGCCGTAGGCAGTTCTGCTGCTGAGAACTGACGCTAAGGGAGACGACAGGAAAATCTGGCATTGGTGGGAGTAAGAGAAAATGGACCACGTATGCTTTTCTAAAGAATCCACACAAATGTCGAGACAGACACACTTGCTGTACTTTTTGAACTAGAATCTATGACTCGAAAGAACCTATGAGGAAAAAAAAATCTTAAAAAATGAGTAGTCTCCTATGAAACAGAGATTCAGAAAGTTACCGTAACTTCAATTACCAGTAGAATACTTAAATCAATGTTAACTCACCGATGTGCTCAAATATGACCTCCAGATACTTGTTTTCTTCTCCAGCTGGAGGCCTGGCTGTCTGAAGTGCTCAGCCTGGAAGACAGCAGAGCTTTTCCACCGCTGGGCACAGCCTCACACCCTCGCACCTACAGCAGATCTGCTTCGGAAAGTCTCAGGGCACTGACAGCCCCCAGTCAGGTCCCGAAGAGAACACCCAGTTTGTTCACAGTGGTATCTACAACCCGGTTCTAAGCGAAACATTTAAATGTCGATAATGTGAAATGGAGACTAAAAACAATAAAAGCTACAGGCATCAGCCAACATTATATCTCTGGTCCCAGTAGTAAGTACTGTTAGCTATATCATTTTTTGAACAAGTCCCTTAACCTGAGCTTCATTTCATTGATCAAAGGGAGTATTTGCCTACCTACAAGAGATGCGTGTTTTTGAATCCAGACAAGTAAAAGGATAAAAGCCGTATGCAAACACTACAAAAAGCAGACACAGCAAGGAATTAAGGGCTCATTCTTCAGAAGTTAGCACACCTTTCTTAACCTCTCAAGCGAGCGTGGTAGGACAGACTGAAGCCACCAAACCGAAGTAGCCCTGAGTCATAAATGAACAACAGGTAAGAGCAGTAGGAAAATCAGGCAGACAAGTGCTAACAGTGTCTTGCACAAATGCCTCTGCCGATGCACTTTTATAAAACAGGCAGGAAAGGTGGAGGCATGCTTGGGTAATAAAATGATCTATAAACTCTCTAAAAATAAAAATAAAAAGATGAGTTTAGCTGATGGCTGAGATGATCTCCCACCACCAGCCTCCATGGCTTACAAGCAGGGATGGATGGGCAGGAAACAAGCTAGGTCATGGCCACCAGGAACCCTCTTCCATGCAGGCTCGGCCTGTGCCAACAACTGTGACAAATTATCTACAGAACAGCCATTCAGAGAATGCCCAGCTACTGCCCTCTAGGAATTTTCAAATGTCTAATTTCCACTTCGGTAGGAACAGGAGTAGCACAACAGGCCTGAAGTTGAAGCAACCAAATTCTGGGCCCTGAGAGGCCACCCACCCACACTCTCAGCCACATCAGATGAGGAACAATCTCCAGGGATTTTTGTGTTAAAAAAGAAATCAAAGCTGACAGTGGAGCAGTCTATACATTTCAAATAAGGACTGTGTAAACTGGACTCAAAACCAGGTAAGAATTTGCTCTGACTGGTGTGGCTCAGTGGACTGGGCGCTGTCCCATGAACCAGGTGTTTATTGGTTCAATTCCAGGTCAGGGCACATGCCTGGGTCGTAGGCCAGCTCCCTGGTTGGGGGTGCGCAAAAGGCAACTGATCTATGTTTCTCTTGCACATCAATGTTTCTCTCCCTCTTTTTCTCCCTCCCTTCCCCTCTCTCTAAAAAAAAGAAAAAAAAATTTAGGTAAAAGCATTGAAGGGTTTCTGATAATCAGACGTAGGAATATACTGTTAAACCTTGGCACATGGCTTTAGAAAGCTCCAGACCATGGGTTAAAAATGAGGTTAGAAAAATACGCATTCAGTCTGTATTTTTAAAAAGGTAAAGAAATAACTTACTTGAAGTTTCCATTTTTGCCTCCACTTCTGATATGTACTTTTTATATATTTTTGTCCCTCCACAAACAGAACTCTGACCACCTAAGTAACAACTTAGGCTGACATCTCAAAAAGTTGTCAGTTAATTTGAGCCCTATCCTTCAGACTATTACTTCCAAATTTTCCAAATCTGGTCAAAGTCAAGGGGTAAGAAATGACCTATATGCAAGGTTTGAAATAAGGGGTACTTTATAGGAGATGCTTTATAAATGTGTGAAGCCCACACTTCTTCAAAAAGTATCTATACTTTGTCCCTTCACAAAAATAACATCAATTTTATAAGCCACAGGAACAGCAGGGCAGCCTGGAGATGCTCAGAGAGATGGGGAGCTTGAATACAAAGCAGACCTTTTTCTCCTCCCCAGTAAATGCTGAAGTCCAATCCCATCACTGCTCTGCTTGGATCTCTGGGGTTTTCTTACCGACAATATGAAACCACGGCTCCTTGCTGTGGCCCCCCTACCTTTTATGATCCCGAATTGCTCTCTGGCTCATTGCCACATTACTCCCCAACCCTTGCTCTCTGTTCTAGCTAACCCTATGTGGTTTCCTTAACAATGGCTTTAAAACTTCTTTAGAAAAGCATGAATTCTTGGCATCACTGCTACTGTAAAACCCATTTATCTCAAACCCCCCAGAATGGTGCTATAGATCTTTTAGCTGAGCATCTATCAGGTGGCAAGCTTGGCGCCTGGCTTCACCTGCTTTCCACTTCCATGCCTTCTCCTTCTCAGCATCTATAGAATAGTTACCAATGGTTAGAATTAAATTTTATAAAATAGCCCTGGCTGGTAGAGCTCTGTGGATTGAGTGTAGGCTGTGAACCAAAGGGTCGCTGGCTCGATTCCCAGTCAGGGCACATGCCTGGGTTGCAGGCCAGGTCCCCAGTGGGGACCAAGTGAAAGACAACCACACATTGATGTTTCCCTCTCTTTCTCCCTCCTTTACCCTAAAAATAAATAAGTAAATAAAATCTTTAAAAAAATAAATAAATTTTATAAAATAACAATTTGCAATGACAAATAAAAACCAACCCCATTCCCAATGATCCTGTACCCAAAAGAGGGTTGAGCTACAAAGGAGTTTCCCAGCACACATTTTACAGCGGCTGCTACATGTCAGCCACTGTGGCAGAAGGAAACAGTTAAAATCGTTATATCCTCAGGACAGGGTGCTACATTTCATCACTAAGTCATTCTAAATGGTAAGCAAGAGTCTGTTATCTAAGTAATAAATTCATTCATTTTATAAATATAAATGGAAACTATAAATGGAGACCTAGGTCCTATCCAAGATCACAGAGCCAGTTAAATCACATTAGCACTGTCAGGGAGGGTAAGATTTCAGAAATTTAGCTCTACATTCCTTCTATATTAAAGATAAAGTCCATGCTAAACAGGAAAAAAGTCTGAGAACATGACATTTACTAACAGAAAAGGACAGGCTAGTTAGAAATAGGTCTAACTTTAACAAAAACTTAGTAGCTTAGAATAAAGGTTTATTAGCTTAATTCCTCTCTAACAACCTGAACACTTAACAGAGTATTACTATTTGTAATTGATATTGCATGTTTCTTATAACAGAATTTCTCCTTATGTACTTAAATAGTGGTTTAATTATTTTTATTCAAGAAACTTCCCATTAATGTGTATCAATTTTTAATTAAATTTATTGGGGTCATATTAGTTAATAACATAGTTTTCACATGCACAAGATTATAATGTGGTCTCTGTGTCCGCCATGGTGTGCTCACCTCCTGAAGTGCCGTTTCCATCTGTCGCCACATATTTGACACTCTTTACCCACTTCGCCCTCCCACCACCCTCTTCCCCTTCTGGTAACACCAGTCTGTTGTCTGTACCTGAGTTTGTTTTGGTTCACTTTATTAGTTTGTTTGTTACTTTTTGTTCCATATTCCACACATGAGTAAATCCATGCAAGGTTTTGTCTTTTCTGTCTGACTTATTTCATTTATCATAATACTCAAGAGTATCAATTAATTTTTAAGCAAAGGGAAAATTTAGCCTGGTCTACATCTGAATGATTAAAAAAAGAGAGATTTAATTAAAACCAAATTTAGGTGCTTTTTCTATGCTGGGAGTACTTTCAGACATGATTTTTTATTTTGGGGGGTAGGGAAGAGATGGATTCCAAGAGGTAGTACTTATCAATAACGATAAAAAGTTTAATTCCTTGAGATAATAGCTCCTACTTTCCAGATACAATAAGCCCATTTTCAGGAATATTAAGCTTTCTAGGCCAGTGGTAGAAGTTGGGAGAGATGCCTGAGAGTGAAAGGTCACCACTTCACTGTGTGGGTGACAGTTACCTATTCATAGTACCTGATGGAGAAAAAAGTCTGCAAGTATTTTTGGAAATGAATGATTTTATCTCCTAATCATGAATTTAAGTCCAATACCATTAACCTAGGCAAAAGGTCAGAAGTATTGGCTTTAAGCCATAAATGTTTCACGAGTATTTAGATTTTATCCATACTGTACTTTAACACCCTCTAAAACCAAAATGAGTAGAGAAATAACATGAAGACTAAACACAGCAGTCACCACCACTGGTACCTCGAACAGCCACAAAATGAAGGGTTCCTAAAGGGGACTAGAGGGCTCTGAGGAGAACCCTAACCCCTCACCCCACCCACCCCCCAGCCTACAATTTTTGACACTGCTATGAGATTCTCCACCACTGATGTCTGAATTATACATGTGGCCCCTATTCACTACCCTCCCTAGTATCAGAAAAACATTGTAATAGTCACCTTTCGGTCACCACCTCAGTATTAGGGACAATACAAGCAGGGTTAACCTGTCTTCAGCTCCCATACAGTTCAGAGATGGTGTGGCGTCACCGGCGAGGTCAGCTGTTGGGACACCGCCCCAACCAGAGAAAAAAAGCGATCTTTAGTGGAAGACAATAACCCCCTTGAGACTTTATTTTGTTAAACACCTTTCCACATTAGGTGAACATATTAAGTTTTTCTCATTTCTAAGCCACACTAATAAAAAAGTGAAGACCGCATGAACTACTTTTTTACTCTGAACGCTAAACTATCATTCGGCATGCTCAAGACAAAGCATGGCTGATACTCTTGATAGAAGAATTATCTACAAGAGAATTATAATGATAAAAGCTAAAGACTGACTGAATTTTGCATGCAAAGTGTTGACTTTTTAGAAAATCTACCTACTATTCAAAAAAAGGGTACATTTTGGTGGTTCCTAGGTGCTAAGTCTTAGACTTGCTGTCACAAATTACCTGGGAAGCATTTTAAAACATTCTCATGTCTCACCTCTGAACACTGATCTAATAAGTCTAACATGGGTTCCAGAACCTGTATTACTCACTCACACTCCTTGTGATTCTGAGGCAACCGAGTTTGGAAGAGCCTGAGGGACTTCGCCTCACTCGTAGCAGAAACACTGAATATGTGTCATTTACTCAACACGAGATCCATCTGCCAAAACCCTACTGGGCTGACGCTATGAGGAAGCCCCAAGAGAAAGTGCTAAATAAACCACCGTTCATAGCATTTGATTCACTGTTTCAATATTCGAATACCTAGGAATTTTACCAAACACATACTAAATGCTAGGTGGCTTGGAAAACAACAGGAACATAAACTCAAGGAGTACGCAAACACCTATAAACCTGTAGGTAATGTGTGTGGTTAATCTACTGCAGCTTTCTACAGGAAGGTGCGGCCCCATGGCAAGAGTCCTGGTGTGGGTATCAGAAAACGAGGATTTGCGTCCCAGCTTTATCTCTAACTGCCTGAGCTTAGCTAAACTATAGGACCAGTCTCGACTTTTTCATTGTGGGCCAAGGGGAATGCTTAAATCTAAACTAAGCATGGCTATCTTCAAGCCCCAAACTTGTGTGGTTTCCCATGGGTAAAGAGAACGTACTTCAGAGAAGGGGAAACACCACCCAAGTTGAACAACTCAGCAAGGCAGCAGCTGAAAGACTTCAGATGGGCTCCCAGAGACAGGGTGGCCACTGGTAAACTACAGTGAGTGGGAAGGGGATGGCAGGAACGGGAGCTACACGAGCGAACGTGAGGAGGCCAGGAGCCTCACTTGCAAGCCGACTGGCCCTTCACTTGTCAGCCAGCAAGCCAAGAGCCGGTCTGACCACCATGGAGAGTGGCCTGCAGTAACAATGGTCACTCCAAAGTTAAGTCGAATGATCCCGTAAAACAATCGGGAAATACAAGAGAATTCTGAGTGAGAAGCACTATGAGGAAAGTGGTGTTTTTGTAAGATTATCCTGATACCTTTCTCCAGGGTGGACTGAAGGAAGGAAAGAAAGAGTAAGCTATAGAATAGTGTTGCGGGGAACAAAAAGGAGCTTAAATGCAGCTTCCAAAAGGTAACTCTGAACACTAGGAAAGAACTGGCTCAAGATGCTGGATAAGAACACAAAACACATCTAATTGAAAATAACAAAAAATACAAGAAAGAACAAAAAGACAAAAAAATGATACTATATAGTTTCGGAAAATGGTCTGCTTTGCCTCTCAGAGAAATCTGGGCCAAACTGAGGATACCAGCTGTTATCTGATATTTTTGAAGGAACTGAATGGGGGTGGGGAAAGAAGTAGCCTGCTGCTTACCCACCACCCCACACCCATTTCATACAATCAGAAGAGAAGCAGCAGATGTCACCATGTAAAAGCCACAGGGCATCGCTGTCCTTGCTCATGTATTCTGCCCAAGCAGCCAGGCCCTGAAGAAAAGACCAGCGATGGTCAGAAAGCTGCTCTCATCAAGTCATCTTCTCGTAGGCAACAGAAATTCTAGGGCAACCTGTTTCCCCTGCATTTCTGCTTTGTTGTGGACTTTATGGCAAAACAACTGACTTAGAGCAAAATAGTTGGCTCACTAGAATAAAATAAGGGTGGTTATTTCTGGAATGGAGAAAAGGGTATAACTAGAAATGAGCCATTCCTGCCATCTATTCCAATTTCTTAACCACAACCCAGAACTTCAAAATCATAATAAATTATCAGCAATCTTGGAAATCTAATCAAGTTGAGAGGCCCACGAAAATGTACAACAGGACAGAGAACACACAAGACAACCCAAAGGTAACCGAATAGTGAGTGCGGTTTTTTTTGAAGAGCACTTGAATATTAATTAACAATACTATTAAAAGGGTAATCTCTGTTGACACAAACAAAAAGTAAGCAGAAAAGTATGAAAAATTAGAAAAAGCAGTCCAAATTGGAAAATCAAGCTCAAAGCAAACCTAAGTCTTTGTGAGCTTGGACTGTATTAGAAAGCTAATGTTTTTCCCTCCAATTTTGATAACATAGTAACCAGTTCATTTTCTTACTCAAGGGTGAACCTTTTCATACATAGGACATTTTCTTGATCAAGAAACATGTAAAATTTTTGAGCCCTGAGTGGTGTAGCTCAGTGGATTGAGTGCCGGCCTGCAAACCAAGGGGCTGCCGGTTCAATTCCCAGTCAGGGCACATGCCTGGGTTGCAGGCCAGGTTCCCAGTGGGGGACACAACATTGATGTTTCTCTCCCTCGTTCTCCCTCCCTTCCCTTTTCTCTAAAAATAAAAGAAAGAAACATGCAGAATTCTTGAATATCACATCCAAGTATATTTGGGGGATACAAATCCATGTGCATTTTCCTTTAGGTGAGTCAGAGCAGGGAGGCATTTTTCCTGTGGGCCAATAAATATAAAGAATGAGATGTCAAAACTACCCAGGGCTAACGAAATACCTTAACTGACAATTCTGAGAGAAGCAACTTTTAAGCATAAAGATGACACTGCGTTTCCAGATGCCTGAAAAAAATGAGTAGAAATCCTCTAGAAAAGTCTCTAAGCAAGATGAATGCCACAGTCAGCCTTGACTAACTTCCCCTCACCACTTCAGGCTATAATCTGAGCAGACTTCTTAAATCAAGGGTGGAAAATAGGTTCCAACTTGAGCCAATTGATTGAGGTTGTCTGGAACACTATTTTGAAAAATATTTGGGAGCCACATCTAAACCCAGGGAGAAAGACTTCCATGATTGATTGGCAATGTCTGCACCGGGCAGGAGAGGAAAATTGATGGCACATGTACTGAGAGTTTGCCAGAGGCAACATCCCTTTTATTTTCTAAAGAAAAAAAATCTACACTGCAAACTGGATCAACTTCTTATCCAGAGAGAATCTACATAAGAACTTCAAAAATGCACAACAGCAGAGAAACATCCACAAAATTATAACCTCTGTGGCACGTAAGCGCTTCCAGTCTGTCTCCTCAAAGCAAGCTGAATCTGCTAGAGTCAAGTCAAAATACAGCCCAGGGACCATATCCAGCTGCCACCTGTTTTTTTTAACAACCAGTGAACTTAAGAAAGGATTTTTTACATTTTTAAACGACTGGGATAAAATGAAAAGACTATTTTGTGACACACAAACATTACACGAAATTCGAGTTTCAGTGTCCATCAGTGAAGATGTGCAGGATTACAGCCCCATCTGGTAGTTCATGGAGCGGCGATGGCTGCTTTCGAGCTACGAGAGGAGAGCTAAGAAGTTGTGACAGACACTCCGTGGCCCGAAACGTTAACATATTTACTGCCTGACCCTTAGAGAACAGGTGTGCCGATGCCTGTACTGGAAGGATTGGCCTAGGGTTTCCTCAAGTTATATGGCAGGGAACTTGCTATAAAGGAAGGGGATTTAATTTAGTAGGTTTCACAAAGTACTTACCTAAAAAAGTTGCTGCTGTCCCACTGCTAACACAGGACTGATTACAAAGAGCGCTCCTAAATGAAGTTTCCCCCATCCCGCAACGCCGCCACCAAGAAAATCCCACTATCCCCCCAGAAAAGTGTCTGTGTGGGCACGGGATAGAGGAAAGAACTGCAAGTAGACCTTACTTTTTTGGAATGTTTTGCAAGTAGATATTAAAATTTTTATACATACCTTTATTGTTTTGGTTTGAAGTCTCAATCCATTCAGGGTGTTGATGGCTTTTTCGGCATCCTTCGGGTCAATGTAGTTCACGAAGCCGTACCCCAAGCTCTGGCCTAAAGGAACGGAAGGGGAAGGGCACACATCAGTTCCACACCGCTGACGGCAGGGACCCACCTTCATTTTAGCTACTGTCTTGTCATGGACGCCAGCGTGTTTTCTCAAGGGTAAAAGAAGTCCACATTAAGTCTTCTAGAAACACAGATGTGATCTTTTTCATCTTCTGTCTACAGCTGCAAGTTTAAACATCAGTTAAAACCCAGCGAGCTGTGCCATTTGAAGACACACGTCCCCCAGGAGTTCCAGCACACAGGTCCTGCCTGCGCCAGCCCGCCCGCAGCGAGGCAGCAGTCAGCTTTGGAGACCATGGGCGTCAGTCTACAACGAGCTGCTGCGTGGGCCACCCAGACACGACTTCTCCAGCTTCGGTTCCCTTACCCAGAAAGTGGAAAGGCGGGAAGCATCAACCAAGAGAGTGTCAGTGTTCTGCACATCGCATCCTGACAAATTTACAGCCTTCACTAAGTACAATTATTTCAGAGTCTGAAATGGAGAAGAATGGTGTGTATGTGTGTATTAATATATGTGTGTGGTGTCTGTGTATGTACAGGGGCGGACAAAAGTAGGCTTACAGTTGTAATACTGTACAAATAATATGATAATAATACAAGAATAAACTGCTTCATGTACTCATAACTGTAAACCTACTTTTGCCCACCTCTGTATGTATATAGACATTTATTTTAGAGGAAAGTTTCTTCAAATAAACTGAATCCAACCTGGTGTAGCTCAGTGGATTGAGCGCGGGCTGCAAACCAAAGGGTCCCCGGTTTGATTCCCAGTCAGGGCACATGCCTGGGTTGCAGGCCAGGTCCCCAGTAAGGGCCATGTGACAGGCAACCACACATTGATGTTTCTCTCCCTCTCTTTCTCCCTCCCTTCCCTTCTCTCTAAAAATAAATAAATAAAATCTTTAGAAAATAAATAAATAAAAGGGGTTTCATAACCTAACTGAGGAATACAGGGAAATCAGAACACAAAGATTTACATTAAAGCTGCCCAAGCCCATGTCGGAAAGGGAAAAAAAAAGAGCATGAACAAAGTAACAAAACAGGACATTTCTGTAGTAAGAGTTGCTTCAAAACAAGTCTTTTGATGTTGCTTTTCTCTATCATATGAGCCCTCTCACCCCTGGCTCAATGCTGTCCCATCTTTCAAAAAAATAGGAAATAACAAGGGATCGGAAACAATGAAATGCACACACAATTAAAGCCAATCCTGAAGGTCTCAATTTTTCAACTAAGGGAGAGTTTCTCAGTTTGAAAACATTAGAAACACTACAGAGTAAATGACAAAAATGGACATAGAAAAGGTCAGGCTACTTAACGTCAAACCAGGCTTACTGGAGGGTTTTCCTGGAATATGCCCAGTAAAGGTCCAAATGCTTTTAATTAAATACCATCTTTTATCAATTTCGTAACAAAGTAAGGGATTTTTTTTTCTTTTAAGAGGTACCTTAGGTCGAAGTGGTTATGAATACAGGTATTTAGGAATGCCATTCTGGTTACCCTGATGTGGTTCATTGTAACTATACCAAAAACACAGAGGGGGGAAGGGCAGTGGGGATGAGGGGGAAGGGAAGTAGGGGAGAAGAAGAAGGGGGAGAAAGGGGAGCAGACTAAACACAGTACCTAATAGTCATGAAAACTTGTGATTGTATTTTGGAGATCACTACCTGGGCTAATCACTGCTAACTTTTTTCTTCTTCTTTTTTTTTTTAAGTGGGGAAAGCTAAAATTAACTTATTAGTTCATTATATTTTGTCACACTAATCATATTTTGTTTTACACATTGTTCTATTTTTTAAAATTTGCAGGGGAAACCAGTATATTTTTAAGCATTCAGCTTTTTACTAATTCAACAAACATTTATCACGTGTCTAATGCATGCACAGTGAGTGCCTCCTTTAGAAATGTGCTTCAAATCTTTTATTGCTGAGCAGGATTCAAACTGGCTGAACATATTAAAAATATCTGCTCAAGGAAGTAGTTTATGATGAAAAGAATATGGTCTTTGGAGAAAGGCACACAGGAGTTCCAATCCTGGCTGTGCCATTTACCAGCTGTGTGACTCTGAAGAAGCTACTTAACCTCTCTGAGTCATAACTTCCTTATTTCTAAAATGAGAAGAATAATCCCTATGCAATAAGGTTGTTCTAACAGTGACAAGAACATTCACTACCAATGGAAGTAGATCATTCTGACCAAAAGATAAAGTGAGAAAAAATTATGTGTTTCTCCTATATGTTAAGAAGTTTAATACGTTCATTTAAAATTAATCAGGAAGATGTTACAAATACAATGGGAAAAGGAAAGGCAAGCCGAACATCGTGCAGTTCTGTCTGCTAATCTATGACAAAATAAATCAAATTATCAGTAGTACCAGCATTAAGGGTCCATTTGTCCTACCTCCTGGCATTACCTTCACACCCTCATTTCAGCAGCTTCCAATCACAGTGCTTTCTCAACCTTGGTTGCTCAAGGAAATCATCTACAAAGCTTTAAGGGAAAAAAACCTGATGCATAAGACCCTGGGTATAAAATCCCAAGGATTTTTATTTTATTGGTCCATTACAAAGTACTAGTACTAGGTTTTTTAAATCCTGCTTGAGTCTTAACATGCAGCCAATGTTAATGAATCACAGTTTTACGGTGAGAGATAACCCAGGGCTACACATGAGGTTTCTAGGAGCCCTGAGAAGGGCCCAGTGCTGATGGTCTGGGCATCGGAAGTCACTCTGCAGGGAAGAGTGCTTTTTACAGATGTGTTTTTAAGATATTAGTAGATGTCTTCTAAAATCATCAGAGAAATCCCTAAGAAACTTCAGAGAAACAGTTCTTGGCCAGTTGCGGTCACCCCAGAGCACGGCAGTGCCTACTGGAGTTGGGCCACTGGGTAAAGCAAAAAGCCTGTCTGGCCCATCCCTGGGGCTTAGAAGTCTCACAGGCTAGCCTCTGAGCTCTTACTCCCAGCACACCTTGGGCACTCAAAAGCTTGCTAAACGAATAAATGAGAAGCATGATGGTGCGGTGTACTTAACCAAAGGTATTACCAAGGTCACCATCACATGGACCACCCACTTAATGGATCTGCTCCCCTATAGCAATCATGGCTAAATATAGTAACGATGAGTCAGCCAACTTTCTATTACTATCAGCCTAAGCAAAGTAAAATGAAAGAGTATATCTGCTGCTAAAAGTCTGCATTCCTAAATACACTCTCACAAATGGAGTTAGGACCTCACAGATTTTTAAAAGTCAGTCAAGTCAGCAAATATTTATCGGATGTTTAAAATAAATAAAAATATCATGGATGATATACCAAGATAGGCAAGACTCTCCCCAATCTCCCCTTTCAGCTGTATAATGTTTTACTTTTTAAATTTAGTCTCCATTAATCATGTGTGACACTCCTGTTCTTCCCCTGCAAGGCAGAAATGATGTCTGAAGGCAGGCAAGGTCAGTCAGCTCCTTCAAACTAGAAAAAGAGGTACCACGTAGTGATGAAGTCCACAACTCTCAAATGCAATACTGTTCTCCACTCAATTCAAACCGGTTTATATTTGAACCCAGAACATCTTCAGTCTGCCTGAAGTATAACGTAACAGGCTGGCATTTTCTAACAGGGTTCTATCATCAAAAAAAACATTTTTTTAGATAGTTGCCCACTGTTTCAAATTCCCTTATTTCTTACGTAAATATTGGTTTCACGATATATGAATTTGTATGCTGTTATTAATTTCTACGACAAAGTAAACTTCATCTTATATAGTACCTATGTCGGATTATTATAAGTGCGTACAGATATTTTAAAAATAAAACTGTGTCAAGTCAAACATCAATAAAAATATGCAGCCGGGATCTACTTTGTCTCACTCTTATATCCATCAGCCAGTAACAGTCATAACCCACCAGGGAAGGCTTGGAAACCAAGCCTCGTTTATCCACGTCATCCAAATCCACTTTTCCAATCATTCTGAATTTAGAATGTGCATATCGACAATCCCAAAACCAAGAATCACTTCTTTAAAAAATGTATAAAGCTCTACATTTAAATTCCAAATATAACCGTTATGGAAATCAACACGAATAAAAGAAAATTCTGAACAAAATGACAAAGCCAAGGCTCTCTTGCTTTAGAAAGCAAAAAAAAAACCCACACAAAAAAGCCTCTGGTAAATGAACACGAAGAATACGGTCAACACTATTTGTCCCCACAAGCTACCTATAGTCACAGGCTCTTAGGGACTTTGGACCATTAAACAAAGACGTGGTCCTCACAGCCATGGGACGGATTCTTCGCAACTTCACTGCGGAGCGCGCTGTGTGAACAGTCATGCGCAGAAGACCTTCACGCAGGTACCGAGAACCCCAGGTCCAGGTCGCAACTGCACTTGAGCAGACGTATTCTGTATACCGGGTGTGAATGCCTTTTGTTTTGCATCCTCTTTTTTAATCTAACACATTTACAACAGAAAAGGATCCCTTCTTCCCAAGAGACAGAAAAATCACTTATAACTGCTCTTGGCATAAAGAAAACAGTTTCAGACAGGCTGCTTCCATGGTCAAGTGAGCTAAAGCACCGAGCTGAGACACTCCACGGGCCTCTCAACGGGACTGAGCCCCACTGAGAGTCACACGGGGGTGTGAGCAGGAAGGGCGGTGCAGGAAGAGAATCGTGCAGTGATAGAATGCTAGTGGCAAGCACAGTAAACTCCAATTTATCCCAAACTGCGCGTAATTCAAACCAGCAGCAGTCCCTTGCCAACTGCACTGCCTTTAATAGCACACTTTAATTAAAATTTTAATTGCGTATTTTAATTAAAAATATACAATCTTCTGAGCCCATTTAATTCAAAGGTCACTTTAGTTAGTCTTTTCTATTTCAAATTACTACCAATGTACAGAATATCAAATTGTCCCCTCAGGTTTAAAGGTAGTGGCAATAGACCATCATAATTCTTGATTATAAACCTGGCACATTCATTTAATTTTATTCAACCCATAGTAAGTGGGAAGAACCCTCTCAATATGAAGTTGTGGAAAACAAAATTCTGTATATAAGAAAAGGTCATACTACATCTTTCTCAACAACACAGAGCATTCGTGTGCTCAACAATTATAGAAAGACTACTTTTTTGGAGTCCCTGAGGACACAGCGAAGAGACAAAAAGTTCCTCTTCATAAAACTTATAGCCTGGTAGAAGGGACAAAAGAATTAGCTCTACAGTGTATTAGAAGAAAATAGTGAGCTAAGGAGGAAAAACAAAGCAGAGAGAGGAGAGTGGGGAGTGAGGGGTCAAGGCTACTATTTAAACATAGTGGTCCAAGTGGGCCTCATCCTTAACATAACACTTGATCTAAGACTTGAAGGAAGAGGCTCATCGTCTAGTGGGGAAGCCGCAGACGTAGATATATTTCACTGCACGTTCTACTGTATAGGTGTCACCTCAAGCCAAGCCTACCAGCTCAATCTCCCCCTCCCCCCGCCCCGGCCTTAGTACAAATCCTCATGTATTATTCTAACTTGGATTATTGCTACAATATCCTATGTCACCATTCCTTCCCTAGACTCCTGTTAACTCCAAAACTAGTCATCCTCCGTCACAATGTTTTCCACTCATCCTTCTAGAAGACAAATGTGATTGTGTTCTGGTTTCCAAGGTCATCATGGCGTTCTTCCTTACACCTACTACTCATGCACATAGACCTTAAAATGCACATTCAGTTTTCCTGTGCCTGGAACACACATCTCAAACTGGCCAACTCCGACATATCCTAGGAGACTTTCTCTGAGGCCATTTCCTACCCCCAATTTGTCCCACTCCTTATACACGGTTTCATGTTTCATCTGGTCCTTTATTGTCCTCACATCATTATACCTTTATCTTAGCACATATGTGGGTACTGAGTCAATCTAGATGCCTCCCCTTGAGACTGTTGAGCCAGAGCAAGCTGAGCACAGCTCCTGACATAGAAGGCCCTATGACAGATTATTAACAAACTACATGGCCACTGAATGAATGAGCGAACGAATGAACGAGCAAGCTAACGCACAATGAACAAAGCAGCAGCCATCTGCCTTCCAGGAGCTTCTGGTTTAGAAGAGGGACGCCCTGATAAACATGCTCCTCATGTCCCCACATTGTACCAGATGGAGGACAGAACAAAGGAAGGCAAGACGCTCAGATGTTACAGTATTCTGTCTTTACAAGGGAGTGTTGTGAAATATATTTTTTCAAATAGTTCCTATAAAATTTTTCATGTGAAAATTTTCGACAAATACCATTTAAATGAAATCTCAATTTAAAAAAATAATGCCATCTAGAGTAATTTGATAGATTTACATAAATCTGTTTCACAAACCTGTAAGTATGAATTATGGGATGTCAGCATATAATTTTGTTGAAAGTGCTTTCTCGCTAATATAATTAAGTCTGCCGAGACTATTCAAGTACAAGTCAAATAAAATGCAGAGTGAATTCTGTAAAAACCTGGTAGTTGAATCAACATTAAAAGGTGACTACACTGATTGATGTGTATCTATTATTTCATTTAGAGCAGTAGTAATGCTTTAGGAAATAAAAAAGGACAAAAGCAGCAGGACTCTTTTTTAAACGCCTCGTTAGCAGGAACAAGTCACTATGGACCTCTCTGACAAGCAGGAGTATTTGCAACCTAGGGTCTAATTAATCTAACACTTGGGCGGGGGTGGGGAGGGGGGAAGAAAATTGAAAACATTTACTGTGTCCAAACACAGCCCCTATATAAAACTGCATCCCTTAACTAACTAAATAAATAATAAAAGGAGCAAATAATGTGATTTAGAACAGCAAGTTTTTGCTTCAAGGGGCGGGGGAGAGGAAGATTTTAAAGACAGACAAACCACCCCTTTCCCTCATTTTTACCACCTTTCCCTCTCCTCCCCCAAACATACAACAAAGCTGCAAATGTGTTGTCTTTTTTCAGATGGACTTTCTGTTCTCGGGCACTCATTTTGTTTGTCTGTTCAGACAGGCTGCACGCTGCTACTTTGGCATCAGGACAAGTTACGCCAGACTTTACAAAGGAGCTTTTTAAATATCTTATATCTGATATGTAACAAAACCATGTGGGTATCACATATTCGGGGAAAGGTTTGAGAGAATCTTAGAACAGAGGGATGCAATATTCTCTTGTCACGTTTCTCTCCAAATTTTAATTTCTGACTTAGCCTGAGTCTCCTCAGATGCCACACACCAGATGCAGCAGGTCCTTCCAGTTAAAACATTCGACTAACTGGGGTCCTCCTTGCCGCCCTTCAGTGAGGAAGATCAAACTGTGAGGTGGATGACTGGTAAGGTTCTTTTACTACAGACCAAGCCAACCTCCCTGAAAGCTTGGAGCACTTTTACCAGCTTCCCTAAGGACATTACCAGGGATTATCACAAGGATCGAGAATCCAACCCAGACACTCACATAATGCAGAGAAACAGATGGCTCACTCAAAGACTCATCTTCCACCCAAACGCTAATAACACCGGCCCAAGACTAAAATGCCCCAATATGTTAAAGCGGTTTTCAGGACTTCACAGCTACACTGAGATGTAATAAGGAAGAGTTTAAACTGTAACTTGTCTGCCGAAATCAAAGTTGTAAATAGTGATCATTTGGTAAATATTACCTAAGCAGCCTAATTATAGAGCGAGAAGTTAATGACCTCTGCACTAGGATATTTTCTTTTCAAGTTAATCTTAATAGCCGTATCTGTCCTCAGATTATGTAACTGGTAGAGGTCTATTTTCCTGTAGTTCCAGTCCCAGTAATTATGAATCTGCTGGCAATGCAGTGTGACCTTGCTTAAGTTGGAGAAACTGTGGGTTCTTAATACATCACAATTTCAGACAACATTAAACACTCCCACACAATTCAGTCTTAGGCTATTGAGAACAGCAAGAGCATATTAAATCCTCTAAATTCTCCAGTACTGCACATGGGTATTAAGATGCCTTGCATCCAAGACCAGGAAAAGTAGGAAAAATGGTCTTGACATCAAAACTGGGAAAATAAAACAATTCATGTAGAATGCACATCTCAGGATAAGGCTGCAACTTAGCAGGTTCTCTAGCTTGAGAGAAAGTGAGTGACCTATTGCAGCACCTTAACACCTCTGTTAAGGCGAAAGCCAGTTCTCATTACTTAGTGATTTAGGTAGTTGCTTTAAAAGAAAAATCAGCAGTTCTACCTTCAAACACTGGAGTTGCCCCATGATAAGAGCAAAAGCCAAAAAACTGTCAGTTGGCCAGAAAGTCAGACTTGACAGTTCAAAAAAAGTTAGGGCATTAACAACTCTGAGCTAAGGCAAAATCTACTTTCAATTAAAGACCTAGGTCTGCTGCAATATTCTCATTTCTTTGTTAATTATAATTAACTCTATATAGATACACACCACGCACGCAGACAAACACAAAGGGGTATGTGAGATTTGCTTTATCTTCTGCTCACTTAAAAGGCAATAGAGCCCTGGCCACGTAGCTCAGTTGGTTAGAGGATGGTCCCGATATGCCAAGGTTGCAAGTTTGATCCCCGGTCAGGACACACAAAAGAATCAACCAATAAATCCATAAACAATTGGAATAAGAAATCAAAGTTTCTCTCTCTTCCTCTCTAAAAATCAGTTTTTTTTTAAAGGAAATGGAGTTGTTCTAAGTAAGTATCATTTGAGGTGAGAGCAAAGAAACTTTTCTCCACAAAAAAGATTATTGTGACAAAGAGGGAAACCAGTTAACAAATGCAGTAGTAAAAGCATCTGCTGTTGCTTGCACTGCCAGCTGGTGTCAATCTACATACACACACGTGCGTGCGCACGGAAACCAGTAAGCAGTCCATCAGAAAGCAGTATGGCTTCTTAATGTGTTTTTCTCTCTTTGAAAAACATCGTTTTTTTAAATTCAGATATTGCAAGAAAAAAATTTAAAAGCCCTAAGCTCTATAATGAGCTCAGTGGTCTTTCTGAAACTGTGTTTGGAGTCTTGCAAACTGCTATGGAGAGCTTCCTGTTTTGACCAGAAAAATGGGAAACATTTATCAGACAACAAAAATCCCACCAGGTCCATGTGATTATAAAAAGAAAAGTCTTTGTTAGGGATGATAAATTTTCTTTTCGAACACACAATTGCTGTTTAAAAGTATCTCTCTTACCCAATAGTTAAAGGTTTGCCAGCCAGAACCTTCCAACAAGAAAAGCTCAGTAAGTCTGGGAAAAGTCTTTCATATAAATGCTTCTATCTAGCTTTCTGGAAGTCCACGGTAGTACTGCATAATTATAAACTGCTACGTAATGATTACATTTACCGTATTTTTCAGAGTATAAGATGCACTTCCTCCACTGCAAATCTGGGAGGAAAATGGGGGTGCGTCTTATAGTCCGAGTGTTCTGTTTACATTTATATTGGTGAAATAATATGTTATTTATGTTATTAAATATTTTACCACATTTTTTGCCTCAAAGTTTTTTTCCTATTTTCCTCCTCTAACACCTAGGTGCGTCTTATGGTCTGAAAAATATGGTAATTCATACAAAAAAACTCTGTAAATACAACTGTACCCATTTTACAGATATAAATATGGGAGTCAAGAGATGCTAATGAACTTGCTCAAAGGCACAGACCTAGCTGGTAGGTATCAATTTTGAAACCAGAATTGATCTTTCCCTATTAGGTCTTTCCAGCATACACTTCACTGCCTTTGGTGAAGTTTGGAAATTATTTTCAAGCAGAGTACTGTGCATCCAAAAATCACAACTTTCCAACTAGGATATTCATACTGTTCAAGTACACTTGCATTTCTTCCTGGTTATTTGTCATGTAATCTATTGACTCCAAATTCAACATTTTTGTCAATCCATCAAGACACTGTTGAAAGAACTAGTACAGCATCCTGCAGGTGCGCAAATCACTTAAACCTTCAAAACAAATGTATCATTACACAACAGACAGATTAGAGTTACCCACATTATAAAAAGCTTCATTTAGAATAGGATTAATTTACATACTCCTTTTCCAGAAACTCAGAAAGCAATTCTTATGGCTAAAGCGAAACATGTTTGCCACTGCCAAAACCATCTCCCACACAGGACATTTGTCTCGTCAGCAGATCGCATTAAAATGCTTTCATAGGCATAGTATGGTTTCACAGCTGTAGAAAAGCAGGTGGGATCAATACCACATGCTTGCTGTCCTCTAAGATCTTAAGCTCAAAAATTTAAAGCACGACAGTAAATAAGGGAGATGCAGGCATCTAAAGAACATGGAACACCTATGATTAATCACTGGGTGTCACACTTAACCAGGACAAACTTGAAAAAGAAGTCTTTAGTTGGCTGAAACAGAGGAGATGAAATATAGGGGTTTCTTGACAGATAAATTAAGGAAATACGTACATGAAGAAGAGCTGATCTGCAGAGAAGTATAGAGATGGTCACAGCAAAGGCAGACTGAACGAGTGCCCAGAGCAGAAGTAAGGAGGCAGAGCCTCACCCTGAAAACACGGTACCCCGCAGGAAGGTTAGTGGTACTCAGGCTACAGGATGCACCAAGCAGGGAGGGGCAATGAGGAGAGCCCTAGGGAAGATAACTTTGCTGGCCCAAATCACTGGGAAAGGCAGATCTAGGACCAAGATCATTCAGAAAAAAGTTGTGCCAGCCCAGGAAGGGGACCTGAGCCTACTCCCTTTCAATCAAGTCCCCAGAGATCTCTAAAAAACAAAAATTAAGGATCAAAACCCAACGCACTTTCACAAGCCCATACAAACTGCCCCAATCCTAAATGGTTAACACCTCTCATCTGACAAACCCCAGCCCAGCTATTCTATCCAAAGCACACACAACATGCTCACTTATGCTGTTCTCTGAGCCTCTGCCAAATTACTCTTAGCTAAGAATAAGCAGGATTAACTCAATTCGAGTCTTCTTTCCCCCCAAAATGAGCTTTCGGACCAAATGCTTTTCTCATTCAGTGGGCCTTCCCGAATAAGGGCCAGGGTTGGAATCAAGGGCAACCCTTAACACCCCAAGAGGATCCATACTTCCTTGGCATGAGAACTTTCTCCTTTTTAAGAGAATTAAGACAGCAAGTAATCCTTTGAATCTTAAATTAACACCCAGAGATTAATACAGAGCAGTAACCCAACAGGCAGCTGAGGTTACCCATCCCTGTTTGGTGGCTGGATAGCCCAGCCACGAAAAAGCAAACCCAAGATGACTGCTCAGGAAAGGCTTGCGATTTCCTGAGACCTCTCTTACACAGCTGCAAAAACATGTGCACCTGAATCCTTTGATTCCCTTGGTTAAGCTGCTTTCATAAGTAGGCAGACAAATGTTCATAATTACCATAATTGGGCACAAACTGTTAACAAACCTTATTTTGACAGTTTGTGCAGCGATCACAAGGTTATATATGACTTTGGAATGCACACACATACCTAAGTCCTTCATATATACCTCATGATAAGGTGATAACAGATCAAAAAAGAAAAAGAGTGGAGAGGGAGAAGATTAGGTCATTCAAGAAAGGGACAGGGAATGCTTCATATTGTCAGGAAAAAAAAAGTTTCATATACAGTAAAAGCAGATGGGTAATTTCACCCTAACTGTATCACTGATAAAGCATCTTCCATATACTATATTTTGCCATGTATAATGCACCCATTTTTGTGCGCATTATACATGGGATTATTATACCCATGGTATGTAATCATTATACCCACGTATAATGGGTTCCTTTACTTTTCCCTCAAGAATTTGGGCAAAAAAGCACACATTATACAAGGCAAAATAGGGTACATTACAAGGCTTCCACCTGGCACAACTCCCCACTGTAGTTCCTTTTATTTCAAAAAAGAAAGACCATAATTAAATTAGTGGTATTTTTAGCAAAGACAAAAGAGGTAAAATTCCAAAGGACATCCATTGTCCCCAGTCAACACAAAGATTTAGGTATAAATAACATGTGACTTTCCTCCTCTTCGTACAGAACAGTGTGTTTAGTTTATATTCAATAAAGAAAAGCAGTTACATTTTCAAAAGGGTATGAGGAACATGTTTGGGGTTTTTTCCCTACTCCTTCGATTTAAAATAGGCACACAAAAGCACTGACTTTTATACTTAGGAGAAATCCCCAGACCGATTGTGTTTGGGCAGGTTAGGGTATAAATGCTGACTATAAAAGAAACCTATTTAAATACTGCAGACACAGCTTCCAGGGCCTCAAGAAACTCCTCTCTGAAGCAGTAAAGGGTTTGAGAAAATCCCAACGGAACACAAGCTACAGAGGAAGCCGAGATGTACGCGGTAAAAGTTTAAAGGCTCGGGTCAGCTGGGAACCACGGCTACAAATTAAGTCAAACAGGTACCCTGACAAAAATAAATCTCCACTTCGTTTTTGCTAAGGGACAGCTATGTGACAGCGACCCACTCCGAGACCACAGGGCCATTTGCCTGCCAATGAACAGGGGGCGTATGCACAGCGGTCTGGCTCCCACGATTGCCACGTACCACCCAGGAGCATTTCTTCCTAAGTCACATACTTTAAAAACTGGGAAGACCAGCTACTGTAATCCTCTCAACTTAAAATTCATATGAACACTTTGATTAAGAAGCAATGCTTAAAAAATTGCGCCTGGAAAGTAACTCTTTCGCATACAAAGCGATGTCCACATCAGCATCCCCGTAACCGGCACACGCAGCCGGGAAGCGCAGCAGCGCGGAGGACTGAACATGAAATACTCCAATCATGTGCCCCACAACCTAGTACAGCGGACCACTGCCGCTAACTCTAGATACATTTTTCCCAGGAAACAAGAAAAATCTTTTAAAAAAATTTACTACCATTTCATCACCTCTAGTAACCATGAACCTATCATCATAACAGGATGGAGTAAAAAGGATTTCATTCAAGAAAGAGCGCATCAACTGCATCTTAAGAACTTTTAAACTAATGCTTGCTTTCATTACTGAAGTTACTTCATTACTTGCTTATTCACACATCTGAGGCTCACTCTTTGGGAAGGGTCTGTGTTTTCACAGCACCAGGTTAAATAACACTAAGGACCACCTGATGTGGGAAGTGATTTCTATAGACAGAGCTTCTCAGCTATCAGGGCCATATTACATAGCAACTCTGCAAACACATTTCAAGACATGCACAAAAGAAAGGTGGCAAAAGGTATTTTATCCAGAAGAATCTTTTTTTGCCACAAAGTGTCCCCTGAAGAAAAGGGGACTAGGCGTTTAAGGCTTTCTGCTAACTAGCCTTATTATAATGTTAAATGATCCTCCTCTGTGAGAAGAGCTGGGCGAAAGGTGCTCTCTAAGGCTCCGATCTCTCCACCACCTCCCATGTTTCACAAATACACTCAGCCCTGCGCAGAACTAGCCATGGTAAAGCACTGGCTATGCTGTGAACAGCTATACAGATTGCTATGTATTCAATTACAAGTATACCACTCAAATGAAGATCTCACTGAACCCAGTCTTTCAGCTCATCCCAATATTCAATAGCCTTCAATGTCTAAGGAGCGTTCCTATTTTGTTGCTGATAATCTCTTCCTTGTTATTCATAAAGGAGCAAGGAACTAAATAGTTATATACTATAAACTAATCTGCTTTATTTGGGGAAAACTTGAAAAATCTCATGCTCCCAGGTCCCTCACTTGTTAAGCCGCCCTATTCCCAAATATAATAAAGCCTACGAAGTCAGTGCTTATTCTATTTCTCCGAATACACACCAACATTATTAAGGTATTCCATTTATACCTAGATTACCAATCTTATTCTCCTCAAGCAAGATAATTCCGAACAAGAAAACACATATATACACTGTGACCAGGAGGTAAATTCATTTTTACGATCCCCAAAGGAATGCTGTTTTCTGAATGCAGAATCTACAGCCCAATTAAGGGGTTGTTCAAAGATTTTCTGTATCATTTCCTAAAACCTGGTGATATCCTGGCCAGGCCATCCCTCTCCACCCCCACACCATGTTTTTTCTTAAAGCTACTTGAACCAATAGCCCATTCTAATCCTTTAAGCTTGCATAAATATCTTAACAGGATGCAAGGTAAGCACATAACACTGACTGGATATTCTTACAAACAATTACGGTTATGAATCTGCATCAGTGACAAGAAAAGAAACAAAAATGCTGTAAATGAAGATAAAATCAAATTTAATACATACATTTTTTTACTGTTATTCTATTATAGCTATCCCAAATTTCTCCCTGGCCTTCCTCCACCCAGCCCCTGCCCCTGCTCCCACAAGCCATACCACCCGGAATGCTCCTGATCTCGTCTGAGCTCAGAAGCTAAGCAGGGTAGGCCCTGGTTAGTACTTGAGTGGGAGAATTTGATCTTTACAACAAGAACTTAAGACGGTCCCCCCAAAATTGGTACTGATGATGTATACCGCTGACTCCGTAAGACAGAAGTTTAATGCCTCTAAGCACAGCTATGTCCCATGTGACTAGACACCAAGGATTTTAATTAAATGATGACTAAGTAGGCAGAGGGAATAAATGTAGGTCATTTGCAGGTAAACCTGTTTTCCGCAAGGTATATGGCTGTCATAAGCTGCTACACGCAGTAGGGATCACCAAACATGACTGACCTCTCGAGATTAAAAGCTAGAGATAAAACAATCTGGAAGACCTATTGAGTGATCACCGAAAATGCCACAGCTGCTAGTCATCGCAGCCACTCTCCGGGTTTCCCTTGAAAAGGAAAGCAGGGACATAAGACATAATGAAATGGGGGAGAGGTCACAAGATGTTACTTGAGAGGGAAAGTCGTATCTTCACTGCACCTACCATTTTTTGCATCATTATATCAGAACTGATTCCCCCCCACACCAACAGTGTGAATCAAATATGAGTCAACTGTTTGAAAGAGACAAGTGACTTTATTTTCAAAATGCATACACACACACACACACCTCTCAAAGCAGAGACAAATTCCTTCAACCACAGTTTTTGTTTTCCTCAAAGCTGAAAGTATGGGGCAAGTAAGCAGTCTGCTTCAGCAGTTCATCCATCACAGCTATGACAAAGAGGGTTGAAGGAAAACCTGTGACCCTACAGACACTGGGAAAAGGTCAGGATGCCAACCTTGAGGGCTACTGGCAATGAAGAGCACTCTACAAAAAGTTAACTGTTTTGTGAGAAGGGAACAACACTCTTTAAACAACTGCCCTCAAATGGCATCCGCAGAGGTGAAAGCCATTCCCGACAAATGAATAAAAACTACACCTTTTGTTCCTCTTCAGCAGTACTACACCTGAATACGCCATGATTCTAGAATGCTGTTCTTCTTCCACGTCACAGATGCTTTAGAAAACCTAGTTGAGCACACAAAGTATTTTAAGTACTGTAAAGGGCCAAAAGTTCAGGTTAGAATGATACAGGCGTCAAAGGTAAACAACTAACTGGAAATGTCTTATGACCTGAACCAGAAAGGAGCTCAGTCTCCCATCTGGATTCAAATAACTTCCTAATGGAAAACTCTCTTCTAAACAAGATGTTGGTGACTCCAGTGTTGACCTCCAAAGCTATCCAGAAGATGATGTCTGAGGCCGGCACCTTCTGTGACAGGCCAGTATGGAAAACGACAAGTTCAAAGCAGAGACTTACACACAATTCCAAAGTTACCCTCTTCTGCATCAAAAAATATCAACAAAAATCAATACGCTTACTTTTGGATGTGATGAAAAGTAAACTCTTTTGACATAAAGAAATAGAAATGTGAATAACAAAATGTTTTTCTGCTGAGTTCTAAATGATGATACAAAGTGACTCTAGCTGACTAGCGGAAGGGAATGTGCTGAAGGGGCACAAGGTCCTCGGGATCAGTCGGGGCTGGGCAGTGCCTGGAACCGCCACCATCTCAGAGCCAGAACAGAGAGTTCCGGTGACGGGGGTCGCCATCACTCTGTCACCCCCCACCACTTCCTAAGAGTCCAGGTCCTGGGAGAAAGTACCTAACTGATTTCACTTAGGCCCCATACTGGCCCCTTGTCTATAACTAATGCAGGGACAGAGAGGACCTGCCTGATTGGCTTCTGGAATTATCTTCCTACCAACTACAAATTAGGAAAGAGAATTCCAATATGGCATAGTCCTAATGAAAGACTGAGACCACTTTCTCTTAGATCCATAAAGGGCCTTACAAATTTCTCCACACAAACTTAAAAAAAAAATGCCTCTCCTACTTCTGTTCAAATAAAAGACTGCATCAAAGATTAACCATCTAATAAACAAATCATTAGTAGATCGGATCATCCATGCATATTTGAAACACTGTTTCTAAATCTTAGCTCAAAAACAAAATAGTCACCCATTTAGAACACTCTGCACCCTTCTGCAAAGTATGACCAAGTCCCTCTCCTAGACTATTTCACCTCAACAATCAAGTGCAGTCATACGAAGCTACATTATCAATCAGTATTTCACGATTCAGGATCTCCTCAAAAGACAGTCACCACCTTGGAATCAAGTCCCCAACACTGGTGGACATTTTCTGGCATGTCCAAGATCCTTAGATAAGACAGCCGAACAAGTGATTCAGCCTGTGTCACCTTCACCGCCAGTCCCAGACCAGACCTCACAGCCCCTGAGAGAGACCTTCCTAGCCCAGTAAGAGACCTTTGGAAGCTCCCCACAAATCAGGCAGTGGAGGGAAGAAAAGTCTACATAAAGCCTGAATTGAGTCTTTAAACCATAAGAAGTATTATCTTTATTATTTTAAACTCACACAATCTGGGGGAGGCTTTTTGCTCTTCAGTTGTCAATAGCCAACAAAATAAATACAGCCGCTAAGTGTGAAATGTTCCTGCAGCCAGCAGGCATTTGGCTGATACCAACAGAGAAGGCAGGAGGCCAAGATATGAGACCTAAAATTTTAAAGGAAGACTGCTCTACTCAGTAACACAGAATCTGAAATAACATAAAGGCAGAAATAGGCCACAGGCCACCTGCCTCCAAATTCAACCAGTATCAGCAGCTGTCTCCCAACACTGCTTCAGGTAAATGCTTAAGCCTTCCTTTACTATAATAATTGTCCCTGTGGTCTAAAAAAAGAGCGCCCTTGTTCTATGGGGTTTTGTTTAGTTGATTGGTTGGCTAGCTAGTTGCTTTTTTGGTATTTGGCAGGGGGTGGGGTGGGGGGGAAGCGCAGGGTGCTGGGGAAGTGGAAAAATGGAAGGAAAAGCTAAAACTACTGAAGAGACTTTCTACTTTTCCCTCTCTGGCACTTTCTACTGCAGAATGGCTCTCTGCCAAGATTTCCATCAGGTTCTCAACAGAGGACAGCGATGACAGGTAAAGACAAGGAAATATGTTGCTCTTTGTGTCCCAGGACCCCACACAGACATTCTTTCCTGGATGCTGCGACTCTCTGGGCAAAGAGAAAGTAGGAAAGTGTGAAGACAGAGACAACCGGAGAGCAAAACTGCGTGGGCTCTCCTTCCTGACTCTGCCGTGCGAGCGCCTGCCTGCCTGCCTCTCCCCCAGGGAGCCTGCCGTTTTGCTCAGCGACGGAGATCGGAGGCAGCTTCCAGAAGAACACAAGCCTGAACCGGGTGACCAACTTCAAAGGCACAAGAGTCCCTGCAAGCAGTCCAAAATGTGATGGACGCTACACAAATTCACTATTTCAACTGGATATTCCTTTTACGGGGAAAGTGGCAAGAACTAAGTTTGAAGACAAATAAGCTATTTTATGGGGAAAGCAGTTAGCTTACAGCCCAAGAAAGAAAACTAGTTACCTCCTAAAACAATCAATATAATGTACTTTTCAAATACTTCGGTATTTCATACAGTATATGCTTTCACTTGTTATTGATGAGGTATCTAGAACAGACAAATCCATAGAGACAGAAGTAGAATGGTGGTTTCCAGGAGCTGAAGGTGGGGAGTTACTGTTCGGGGTGTCCAACCTGTGGCCCATGGACCACATGTGGCCCAGGATGGCTATAAATGCAGCCCAACACCAAACTGTAAATTTACTTAAAACATTATGAGATTTTTTTTGTTTTTGTTAGTGTTTATGTATTTAACGTGTGACCCAAGATAACTCTTTGTCTTCCAGAGTGGCCCAGAGATGCCAGAAGGCTGGACACGCCTGGATGGGTACAGAGTTTCTCTTTGGGATGATGAAACAGTTCTGGAAAAGGACAGCAGTGATGGTTATACAACATTATGAATGCACTTCATGTCACTTAGCTGTACACTTAAAATGGTCAATTTTATGTTATGTGTATTTTATCACAATACATTTTTAAAATTTGTTGTAAATCAGCGTGAAGTTACCCACCGTCAGTAGTTTAATGTCCTCTGACGTTATCAGGGATGCAGGCCGGCAGTTACCGAGCATAAGACAGAGTAAGGGCCAAACTATAAAAGTGACCACCAAAAGCCTATCTATTGTGTACAACTAAATCAACAGCCCATTCTCTGCTAATTAGCATAATGAGTGTCAAAATGGCTTTTTGTTCCTTAAGGTAGTTACTTGTTAATTCCTGCAGTGTGTTAGAAATGGGGGCTCACTGTTAAAACTGAAGGTATTCACGGTATGCAGATGGGCTGAGCTAGTTCCCAGACACTAGCCAGAGCTGCACAGAAGGACACGGATACCCTATGGATAGAACCCGACATGTGAAGTGGCCCTGGGTCCAACCTCTGTTTAGAAGGATTTCTTTTTGCAATTATTTAACAAAAAAAGGAAACCAAGAGAGCACACATGCCTACCTCTGGAATGGTGTCAGCCTCAAGTGAACATTTCATATTAAGTTATCTCACCAAAGCACCTTAAAAAGATCAGAGAGCTAGGACTTCATCAAGCAAAGTAGTTACAGTGATCACTCTGGGCCTGCTTGCTAAATGCCTGTCTACATGGCAGAATTTGGTCTTGAAAAGAAGCTAAGCTTCACTCCTCCCTCTTCAATGCCCACTTTTCCCTACCCAGAATGACCTAAGAGGCGTATACACTGAATGAGCCTAGGTCCGACTACAATAGTTTCACCCCTCATAAAAAGGGGTTGGGGGAAGGGGCTCTTAAAAGGCCATTATCCTGCTCTAGAAGCCAGCAAAGAATATTAGATACTCTCTTTAAATTAATGGCTATGCACACAATGAGGAAAGACCCAAAAACTTAGTATTTATTTATTAAAAATTGTGTATTTATTCTTACATGTTTGAACTTCAGTCACCTTCAGAGTACTCTCCATTTGATGCAATACACCTATCAAAAGACTTTTTTTTTCCACTGCTCAAAACCATTTTTTATTCATCATTTCTGATGCCTTTTAGTGCTTCTGCTGTTTTTTGTTTCATCTCTTCCACATCAGCTAAATGTTTCCCTTTGAGGACTTTTTTCATCCAGAGAAACAAAAAAAAAGGTGCTCAGGGCAAGATTTGGGTGAATATGGAGGGTAGAGCATGGGGGTCATAACATTTTTGGTCAAAAACTGCTGACTACTCAGTGCAGTGTGGGCAGGTGGTTGCGTAAATCACCCATCATGAAATGAGCAAACGCATGAGTCCTCAAAAAAATTTCACTGAGGCTGAACGCAGCCTCTCACAACCACGCCAGCTGGCCCACTGATACAGATGGGTTACTACGGCACGTACCTAGCCTGTACTACAAGGCACCCACCCTCCAGAAAATAATTCCATTTGGGAAGGATATGTCTCCCGTTTGTATGTTGTTTTCCATTAACACTCAGAGAATTAAAATTTCAAATAAGAACAAGAAAGCAAATCCTCAAAGATTCCACAGTATGCTTTTAAGTAAGTAGCACATTAGGTCCTTTTTTATTTTTTCTTTTTCTAAAGTCTAGGTCCTATTTTTAATGTTCCAGACTATGGAACTGATGGATATAATACATGGAACATTGTCCTGCCTTTCTGCAAAGTCTTCTGATTTTCAGCACTTACAAAAAGAAATGTATTGATACAAAACAGTCACAAATCATTATTGACAACTCTATATTTTAATCCTATTGTAACAGGTATAAGGGTGCTCACCCCTAACATAAAGGCCCAGAAATACTAAGAATATAAGAGTCTAAAAAGAAACCTGGTTTAATTAATATCATTCTGCTTGAGAAGGTAATAGGCTATTCGCACTTCACATCGAATCCTTTGGCACTGTGTTTAAGAAGAGCTAACTTAGCAGTTATGTTCACAAAAAAGAAGTCATAGAATTCTAGAGGTAGACAATGATTCGGAAATCATCTAGAAGAGCGCCTTTATTTTATGACAAGTGCCAATTTGACACACCATAGACAGCCTATTTAGATACACTTTAACGTGGACTAAGAGAAAACTGTAATTCGTTTCAAAGCTCTCAGGGACTAGTACCAGAGTGGGGAAGGGTTCAGAAAACACTGCCTTGGTGTCACTGACCCAGTGTCTCCTTTGCGACAGCATGGATGGAACTGGAGAACACTATGCCAAGCGAAACAAGCCAGGCGGTGAGGGACAAATACCATATGATCTCACCTTTAACTGGAACATAATCAACAAAAGAAAAAAGCAAGAAAAACATAACCAGAGACATTGAAATTAAGAACAATCTAACAACAGCCAGAGGGAGGGGGGAGGGGACTGTGGGGAGAAGGATTCTCAGGAACTACTGTAAAGGACACATGGACAGAACCAAGGGGGAGGTGGGATTGGAGGGGGGAGGGGAGAGGATGCAGACAACTGTAATTGAACAGCAATAAAGTAATTTAAAAATAAAATAAAAAAATATATATATATATAAAGAAATAAAGTTGTTCCCTCAGGCTCCAGTGACCTTGAATCCAATGAAATGATTCTGGTTTGCTTATTTATATGCACCTATGCCTCCTTTAAACCTGCTTTAAAAAGAGAATTTTACTTTTTCACGATAAAACCTGAAAGTCAAACAGGTTGCAAAGAGTCACAGAGCATCTACATATCTAGTCTACAAAGTAGTAAGTAACCAGACCTGTCACCTCAAATGCAAAAATGCAAATTTTAGTTGAGCATGAGGGCAGTTTGAGGGTGGGTTACAGGACTTGTTAGCCTCATACACTCCCTGTTCAAAATCAAAGCATTATATAGAAAACAGAGTTCCAACGAAAAGTACAATGATGAGAAAAGAACTCATTAAGAGCTAAAAATAAACTCTAATTCACAATATGCATAAGGACTTAACAAAAAAAGGAAAACAAGATGCAAAATTGCATCTGCTAAGTTAACCATGCCCTCGTGGAAATCACCAGCCCTTCTTAAACAAACTGAAATCTGTAAAGTCTGTGATGACTGAATAAAGCAAGGCTTTAAATGTTTTCAATGAATATTTCAACAGAAAGAAAACAAAGGGAGAGCAATTTTTTTCCTAAGTCCTCTGATCTGCTAACACAACGGGAATACTGGGCTTCTTAACAACCAAACATGCAGATCTCTGCATTTCCCTAGTCGAATATCTTATTTTATGAAATCGGAATATTTTGGGGAGAAGGGTTTTCAGGCACTACTAGAAAAGACACATAGACGAAACCAAGGGGGAGGGTGGAAGCAAGGGAGGGAGGTGGGTATGGATGGGGTGGGGGGG